>NDGN011420195.1:0-12016 GCA_002564285.1 Tympanoctomys barrerae
TGGTGCTGGGGGATTGAACCGCGGTCCCTGTGCTTTGCTAAGCTTGTTCTGAGTAGGTGCTTCTAGACCACTGAGCCATCTCACCAGCCCCCCTATTACTTTTATATTCCAGCCAGCAAGGATCTTTACACAGAGATGTGACATAACCTTTCCACCGCCCTGCACAGGCTGCCTGCCAGACCAAAAGATCGTTTACAAAAAAGGGTCACCCTCCTCCAGCACCACCGCCCCTTCTGCATCTCTAGGGGGCGCTGTGTAGCCCAGCACACACGCCGCTCAGAAGCACAGAGCACAAGAGTGTGAGCCCACTGTAGAACCAGGAGCGTAGTCACTTTTGCCCACACACCACACACAGCACAGAGACGCTTGGGGTCAGGGCAGGACGCGCCACCCACGCTGCACACACCCTCCTCGTGGTTTGCAGTCTTTAGGTCAGGACGGCAGGCGTTGCAGGGACAATGTACAGAAGCTGGGTGCTTTCTCTGCGCCCTGCATGTTCTGGGCACTCGATGTGCCCTACCCAGGAAAGACTGAGCGCCCCATTTTACAGGATGGGATATCGCTAGTCCAAGGCTGTGTGGGGCTAACAGTCCTGAAGCCAGGACTGCTATTTAAAGGAAAAAGGAGGGGCCAGCCAAATATCTCAGGGGATTAATGGGCTTGCAAGCAGGCCAGGGGCTAGGAGTTCAATCCCCGGGCCTGCTGTGCGGCTGTGCTGAGATGGCAATTGAGACTGGGTGTGGCGGCACATGCCTGTAATCCCAGCTCTTGGGAGGCTGCAAACATGCAGATCACAAGTCCAATCTAGTAGTGAGACCCTGAATACCCTGTAGACCCTTCCCTAAAATAAAAAAAAAAATTTAAAAAGGAAAAAGGAAAGAGAACTCAAGCCTTCTACCTTCTGTTCAAGGCAGAGGGCTGGGGACAGGGAGGGGCTGAGGCTAGCCGGGGCCAGGCTCACCTGTGAGACAGCTCTCGTTGACCATGCACTCGCCAGCCACCAGGGCAGCATCGCAGGGCATCAGCCCGCCCTCCGGGGGCAGCACCAAGCAGTCTCCAGGCACCAGCTCACTGGAGTCGACCCACTCCTCCCCTGAGGGCGGGTGGAGCTCAGTGTGGCTTCTCCCCGTCCACCTCCCTGCCACCTCCTTGGTCCTCTTCCGGCCCGGCTCCTCACCTCCCCCAGGCCTGCGCACGTGCACTTGCATGGACAACTTGACCATGTCCCTCAGGGTCTGGCTTTGCTGTAGGCAGGAGGACGACAGAGGGTAAGAGGGTGGCAGCCCCTGGGGGATGCCCTGCCCATCCGTGCAGCCTCACCCGCTCACCTTTCTGGTCTTGTACATGGACAGGCAGATGGAGACAGCGGAGATGAGGAAGATGCATAGGGCGTACCAGAAGTAGTGATCGGCCAGCCACAGCCCGATGCTGAAGGCCTGGAACCCGTAATAGGGGTTCAGCGCCTGTGAGGGGTGGCAGGCAGCGTGAGGGCCAGCATCCTCGGGCAAACCCGGCACAGGCCACTGGAGTAGAGGGCACAGGGGCTGCCAGAGGACAGAAGCCAGGCCTTTCTCTGGCTCTGGCCTACACACACCCGGGTGGATGCCCCTTAAACAGCCCGCTTCTCCAAGCTTCAGGACATGGGAGGCTGCTGAGCCCCCTATGCCAAGCAGTACCGATGGCAGTTCCACCAAGTGGGTCCTGGCTCAACTCCACTGAACAGATGAGAAAACTGAGGCACTGGCCTAAAAGCCCAGCCCCTGAGGCAGTCTGTGGATTACAGTGGCCAGATTCCCAGGGTTCTCCCTTTCACAGTGTCTACGGTGATGGTGTCTTACTCTGGACACGCCCAGGTCACTGGCTTCCCTGTACCTGAACGACTTGGCTCTTACTTTGGCCCTGTCCTGAAGCTCGGGTTCCTCAAGTGTGAAGGGTACAGGCCTGGTCCCTACTCCCAGGGTCTCTCTAGTCCCCAGCAAGGCTCTAGTACGTTGCCTTGTGCAGGCATCAGGCTGCATGGTTTTGCCTCCACGCAGGCTGTGCCTGCCTCCAGCCCAAGGCTTCCGTGGGCTCTCCAAGTCCCTGCCTGGCCTCTCACTGGCTGAGGTGACTGAGCTGAGTGTGAGGCAGCTTTTCGCCACCTACTATGGAGAAGGGGACAGGTGACTGATCTGTCACTGTGAAGTGTCCCAGAGGCCAGAACAAGGGCAAGATGCAGGGGTGACCCTACCTCATCCACCAGGAGTTGTGGGTAGGACTTGACTGGTATGCTGATCACGTTGGGGCCGAAAATCTTCTTCCTGTAAGGAGGTTGGTGGCTGAGCTGTCAGATGGAGGGGTACTGTGACAGCTGGACCCTCCCAGGGCTGTGCAGCTGGGGAGACCGAGGCCCAAGGCAGCACCCACCTCACAGTCTGATCTGGGAGGCTGAGGCCAGAGCGGGAGCCGTGGATATCATCACAGGTATGGCCACGGTCCAGCAGGCTGGGAGGGGAAGGCAGGGACACTGGTGTTGTGGGCCTGAGTTCTGCCCCAGGCTCCAGGACCCCCACCCTTTCTGCCACCCTATGCTCCTGGGCAAAAAGCACTTCCTGTCAGGAACTCAGGGCTTAGCTTTCTCCTTTCTTCCTGTTTCTCTCCAACCATCTCAACAAGGAAGAACAATGAAGTGACGATAATATGAAGGAATACTAAGGGTGACGTGAAAAGCTCTCGGTGACAACAAGAGCTGTACTGACACTTAGGCAAGTTACTTCACCACTCTGGGCCTAGGAGGGGTGGGAGCCCTGGGACTTCCTGAGACAATGGACTTGCTGTTCTCCTCGCTGGGCAGCAGAGGGCGACGGTGCCATCCCCACCCCAATGGGGATGCTGAGCACACCCAGCCTTCTAAGCCCCAAAGGCTTAAGAGCCTGTGTCCCCAGGGTAGCCTGGAACTGATGGGTAAGTGTCCCAGCTCCTTCCTCCCTGGAGGAGGCAGAGGGGCCATGTACGCTGGTCACAGCAACTTAGCCAACTTGGGTCAACTAGGTCCAGCTCTGTGTAAATCCTCACGTTCTACCTTCCAAATACCCCTGAAAGGTGGGGATTATTCTCTTCCCTGATTTGTAGCCCAAAACCCAGGTCTGGAAAGGCTCCATAACCCTGGGAGATTTCACAGCAGATGGAGAGGGAGGCCCAGGCCACTCTCCTCTGCCCAAGCCCACCACCTCAGGGTGGTGAGGCAGTCGGTACCCACTTTAGCTCCTACCTGACTGGAAGGAAGGCCTGCTGGATCTCCACCCAGATGTAGCGCCTGCCCTGGAAGAGGTAGTACCGCACCACCCGCTTCTGCAAGCAGGGGGGAGGCCACTAAGAAGTGGCCCTGGCCCTCGGGGAGGGTCTTGAGTGGGTGGGGGCGTGGGAAACGACCCTCCCACGGCAGAGAGTGGAGCTGGACCCAGGGAGGGACAAGGACTTGTTCAGGACCAGGCTATCCACTCACTGCCTCCTCCCTCCTATGGAGCCGGGTTGTGTCCTTCCACGTGGCCTCAGGCACTGCCCCCACGGCCGCCACCTCGCTGCGGCCATCCTCTGCCTGAAGGGACAGCTCTGGGCTGGAAAGAGAGCTGGGGGTCACCCTGCAGCTCTGAGCTGCCCTAGCCCTTCTCTGTCCCCATAGGAACGCACCCCCCAACAGGACGGAGACACTAGGTCCGGCTCCTGGGCAGGATGCCAAGCTGCCCCACCTGTCCTCGCCGATGGCCTCTGTGTGCACCTGGACCGTGAACAGCTGCCACGAATTATCCTGAAACACAGACGCAGGGCCTCAGTCCTAAAAGGGAGCCTCTCTTCCGGGTTCCCTCCCTGGACCAGGTGGTTCCTGCTGTAGAGGCAAAGTGAGCCCCGTACAAGCTACCCAACCAGCCGCTGGGGTCCCCAACCTGTGGAATGGGTGGGCACCCCCGCATCCCATGCGCGCACCCTGGTCACTGCTGCCCTTCTCCAGCCCCAGGCCAGGCCACCTCTCACCTCTTTGTCTCTTGTTTCGATGACGAGTGTTTCGGCGCGGGCCAGGCTGCAGGGCCGCAACCGCAGCCGCACCCCCCACAAGGGCTTCCAGCGGAAGAGCAGGAAGGGGATCCCAGCCAGCACCCAGACCACGGCGTGATAGCCGATGGCCCTCCAGGGACTGCCACAGTAGCCACTGAGCCTCTGCAGACACAGCGAGAGGCCGGTGGGCTGGGGCCGGGGCGCGAGGGGACGGCGGGGGTGCCCATGTTGTCACGTACCACGGATGAAGCTGAGGAGCTGTGGGGACCGATCGACCTCCCGATCGTCAGGGTCCCATAGCTGGCGGGCGGGCTGCCCACGAGAGGGCTGCTGTCTGTGGGCAGAAAGGAGAATCTGCATTGGGGGGGATCTTCCTATCCTCCCCCTGGCCCCATACTGGAGATAAAACCAGGAAGTCTGTGCTGAGCTATATCCCTAGCACTCCTTTTAAATTTTGAGACAAGGTCTCCCTAAGTCACCCAGGGTGAGCTTGAATTTGCGACCCTCCTGCCTCAGCCTCCCAGAGTGCTGGGTTTACAAGTGTGAGCCACCTGGCGCAGCTGTTCTTCTTCCTTTTGTCAACATAGTCCGTGACTGGGGCTGTTATCCGGTTGTTCTGCTGGTCCTTCCAACAGAGACACTTCCTCATGTGGCTGCCCATCTCTGGGGGTGCAGCCCCTTGAGTTCCCACTGTCCCATTCTACCTCCACCGCACCCCGAGGGCTGGAGTCCAAACTGCAGAGATGCTGGGGAGACTCCAGATATGATCACCAAGGCCTGTGAGGCCATTTATTCAGATGAGTAAAATGAAGCTCAAAGCATGGCAGATGGCTGCTGTGGAAAGTCCTCTCCAAGCTTCCTCCCTGCTGGAGGGCCCTGGCCCCAGCAGAGCAGGTGTTCTGGGCACTAGAGAGGGCGGGGCTCCCTGCTCCTGCACTGGATGCCTGCAGGAACCTCGACCCCATGCAGGTGCCTGGTGGCACCTCCTGCACCTCAGGGCCGCAGCCCCTGGACAGTTCCCTGTGGGACTGGGGAAACAGGGTGGGTGCGGGGCAGGCTGCTCATCTCCTGGGCTCTCCCTTTACCTCCACCCCCAACCTGTGCCCTTCTGACAGTTTCTAGCCGACAAGTCCAGAGTTCCAAGCAGCTGCCACAGTCACAACATGGAGATCCCTCATGTGCTGTGTCCCCAACCAATGATCATCCTAGTGGGGCTGGGGCTGTCCCACAACACTAAGAAATCACAAGAGTGAACAATCCCCATCGCTAGGGGCTGTGCTTCCACCCTTTTCGTATGGTTAACACAGCAATGGCCAGGGAACAGTGATTACTAGCCCAATTACAGAAGGTCAGAGGCTCAGAGAGGTCAAGTAACTTGCCCAAGGTTACACAGGAAGCATACGGTAGCTCCAGGATGTAAGCCCAGGCAGACTGACTCCAGGCTGGGGTTTTTTGTTATTATTTATCTTTTTTTTTTTTTGGCGGAACCAGGGATTGAACTCAGATCCTTGCATTTGTCAGTCAAGCGCTTATCCTACTGAGCCATCTCCATCCCCCTTTTTTTGGTCTGTTTGAGACAGGGTCTCACTATGCAGTCCAGGCTGGTCTTGAGCTCACTTTGTAGCCTACACTGGTCTCAAACTCACAACAATCCTCCTGCCTCAGCCTCCCCAGTGCTGGGATTGTAGGTGTGCAAAACCATGCCCAGACTGGTGTTCATTTTTGTTTTGTTTATCTCACATAAAAAGGAGTTTGGGGGGCTGGGGATATAGCTCAGAGGCATAAGCGCCTGCCTGTGAAGCGCAAGGTCCTGAATTCAATCACCGGTACCAAAAATAAAAAAGCATTCTGGGTGTTGGTAACCTAGCCTGGTACCAACAGCCTAGATGCCAACAGGAAGCCAGGCCTCTGTTCTTTCTGCTCTGTTCCCCCTTGATAATGATTCCAGCCGTGAGCCCTGTGCATGGGGCTCATTGCCTGGGCAGTCACATCCCCTCTGGCCACAAAGCCCCTCAACAGGCTGCTCATTTTCAGAGGGAGCCCAGATGAGGATGTGCTGGGTTCTGGGGCCACACAGTGTCCCCATAAGGTCCTCCCAGTCCTCTCCCCTCCCATCCCAGCCCCCACATCGGCTCTTGGCTCAATGGAAATGCTAACCGCTATGACCACGTGGATGGTGAGAGCAGGTGACTCCAGCAAGCCCTTCCTAGGGACAGAAGATGCTCAGGGACCCCTCCTGCAGCTCCACAGGAGACAAAGGCTCAGGGCACAAAGGCTCCCAGGTCAGGGCTGCAGCTGGGAGGTCAGAGCCCAGACTGGGCTCCGGATTCACAGGGACCTTGGAGAACAAGGTCCCATGCTTTCTTTGCACCCACTGTGGCCCCTTTCAGTTGATGGTTCAGAAGCCAAATGAACAGAGCCCACCCGTGGCTATTTCTAGGAAGCTGGTCTCAGGACAGACAGGGAGACACGCAGACACCAATGGCAGGGCCGGCTGGGCAGAGAACATCAGCTCCCTCGCTTCCTGACCCACAGACGAGACCTAGCCAAGGCCTCAGCCTCCTGGTCCTGAGCCTGGGTAGCGACAGAGTGGGCGTCCAGGATGATTTTTTTTTTGTACCAGGAATCAAACTCAGGACCTTGTGCTTGCTAGGCAGGCACTTATGCTGTTGAGCTATCTCCCCATCCCTGTCCAGGAAAATTCTGACAAGGCCAGGTTTATAGGTCCTAGGCCACCAGCAAGCCACAGCTTCACTTTCTCTTTAGTTTTGTTCTATTTTTTTGAGACAGGGTCTCATTGGATAGCCCAGGCTGGGCTCAAACTCAAGGCAATCCTCCTGCCTCGGCCTCCTGAGTGCTCGGAATATGTGCATGTGCCACCATGTCTAGTTCTTGCCTCTTTTGAAGTGGCACTAGTGTCTCCCTGAGATTTCTGCCAGGGTCCTTTATAGCCTGGGACAGGTGCCCTAAGGAAGCAGGGTGGAGAGTTCTTACCTTCCAGGGCTGTGCTTGGGACATTTCCACAGAAGACAGGGAAAGAGGTCCTCAGTGTCCCCAAGGGCTTAAGGCAGGTCCCTGTCAAGAGCTTTCCATCCATTCACTCATACGCCTCCCTACAACCCCAGGAATCAGGGATGACTTTCCTATTTTGTAGCCTGGGAAACTGAGGCACGGAGAGGTAAGCTGCCCCCACAGCCACACATCATCACCAGCGCCCTCATCACGAAGGGTGTTCCCAGCTCTGTCCCGGGGGCAAGGCAGGCACCTTCTCCTCGCTGGGTGTGTGGCTCTCCTGCCTCTGGGAAGCTGCTCGAGACTGCAAGCACCCAGCAGCTGGGCGCTTCAAGTCCCTGAGGCCTGGGCCTGGACAGATGGGGACGGTGGGCGGCTCCCTGCCTGGGAGGCAGGGCCTCTGCCCTGACCCAGTTCCCAGGCTCTCCTCCCCTTCCCATCTGTCACCGCGGGAAGCCACTGCTGAGCTCTTCCTGTGGAGCTCCAGACAGATGGGAAAGAAGCCAGCGCCTCTCTGATCTCATCCTATCCCATCCCACTACAGCTTGCGGGGGACGGGGGGGTGTCTCCTCTTCTCCAACGACAGCACTGAGCCAAGCAAGAGCTGGTCTCCAAGCTGAAAAAGCCCCCCACTTCCCACCCCAGATAGCACTGTCCCATCGGGCTGGCACCGTGGTGTCGTCGCTAGTCTTGCTCACAGAGCCCACTGTACACTGAATGAATGAATGAATGAATGAATGAATGAAATGTGTCTCTCGCAGACAAAGCAGGGAATGGAGCAAGGAGTGCCAGGCACTGTGGATCCCTCGCTGCCCGGGGTCAGTCCAAGGAGAGGGGCATAGGTTCTAGTCTCTTCTTAAAGAGGCCTTGTTGTAGACCCCAGGATATAAGCAGTACTCCTTCCCCGGGAAGTCCCAAACCCATCTTTCTATGAGGACCAGGCTATGCTCCTAGACAACCTTGGGGAGAGAAGAGTGGAGGAACTTGCGAGCAGGAGGAGGGAGTGGCATCCGGGGAAGCTCTAGCGTCTCAGCCAGTCAAGCCAGGGCACCTGTCAAAATACTGAGTGGGCCTGTTTATCTTTGCTCCTGGCTCAGCCCCACAGGGTGGTGGGGGAGCTCTCACCAGCTCAGCCAGCCCAGAGCAGGCCCAAGCAGGCTGGGTGGCACAAAGGTTTACGCAGTGCCGGGGTGGGGNNGGCCTTTAGCCTTCAGGGAAACTGAGAACACAGCTTCGAGGGCCCTCACCCAAGCTCATATAATTTGCTAGAGGAAGCCAGGCGTGGTGGTACATGCACGCCTATAAACCAAGCACTTCAGAGGTTGAGGCAGGAGGATCACTGGGAGTTAGAGGGCAGCGTAGGCTAGCTACATAGTGAGTTGAAGGTCTGCCTAGAATACGCAGCAAGAGCTAAATCTCAAAAAGAACAGCAACAACAAAAAACTCACAAGGGGGAGAGGCTGGGAATGAGTGGCTCTGAGGGAACACAGCCTTAGCTCATCCTCACAGCCACCCACAGAAAGCGACTATTAGGGTTCCCTGAAATGAGGCGCATGGCTGCACGCAGCGCTTGCCTAGCATACACAGGGCAGGTTTGAGCCCTACTGCTGCAAAAAGGGAGGAGACAGGAGAGAGGGGAGGGAAGGGAGGGAGGAAGGGAAGAGGAGAGGAAGGGAAGGGAGGGGAGAAGGAAAAAAAGAAGGCTCAGAGAGGTTGAGTAACATGCACAAAAATCACACAGCCCTGCGTGGCCAAGACTGCCCTGGAAACTGATGTCCCCGAGCTCAGGGCCCGGGGACAATGACAGCAGCACTGCAGCGCCCAGGGCTGAAGTCAAAAGCCATCTGGGGACCTCTTGCTTCCTGCAGAAGCCCCTGCTTCCTGCCAGAGACCTGGCAGGAGTCCAGGGCAGCTGCTCCCACTTCACAGTGGCTCCCCAGCGGCCACGAGCGTGTCTGTCCAGTCCATTCTCCCTCCACACTGCGCTGGGTGTGTTGTTTGTGGAGTCTAGGGGCGGCTTTCCTTCTCCGCGGCTTATTTTCCTTTTCGCAGTGCTGGGGATGCTCCGCCGCTGAGAAGCACGCCGCCGGTCCTCTTCCTCCTCCTTTCCTCCCCCTCCCCTGGGTGCACCCTGGGCTGCGGGGCTTCCGGGGGAGAAGTGGAGGCAGGGAGACATGCAGGGGTCGGTAGACCCTCTGAGCAGGAGAGGGCTATAGGGCTCCTGTGCAGCAGGGAGGATCAGTATTGGATTCTGGAAGGGGAGAACCTGTGACAGCCGGCCTGGGATGGGGCCTGGAGGGTGTGGCCCCTAGGATCTGGGCTAACAGGCTTCCTCCGCAGCCAGAGGCAGGAGCCAGGCCGCGCACTCGTGAGACCTGGGTAACCGGCCCCATTCATTCGGCAGAGAAGCCCACGATGGCGCAAGGCTGCTAGGCCCGGACATCCGTCACTCAGCCGGGGCCGGGTTCGGAAGGGTGGGAGGGCTCCTGGCTGCAGGGACACTTGGGTCCCGGGGGTCCACGACGGGCGCAGGAAGGAGTTCTTAATGGCGGGGACGACCAGGATGCCCGGCCCGGGCTCGCGGCCCCGTGGTGGGGCTGTCGCCTAGTCCCCCCGGATCCCGCGGGGACTCACCTGCGCTCATCGCGGCTCCGCGCGCTCATCGCCGGCCCGGAGTGCGCAAGGCCCCAGCGGGCGCGGTCCCGGCGGCTAGAGCGCAGGCTGAGAGCAGGGCTGGGGGCGGGCACTTGCTCGGCCGGCGGGTCGGAGGCTGCAGCAGTCCCGGTGCAGCCCTGAGCCCCGCCCGCTGTGTGTCACGTCCTCCCCGCCGTGCAATGGATGCCGGGACTTGTAGTCCATCCCGGGTCCAACCACGGCCGAGGGGGCCAACGGGGAGACGGATGGGGCTGCACCCAGACAGACCACAAAGCCCGGCGACACCCACAGTGGTCAGAGACTGTAACACACTCCTGCAGTCCCAGCCCGCTCTCAGCCTGAGGCAAGAGGATTGTGAGTTCAAATCCAGCCTAGGCAGTACACTAACTTGGACCCTTTCTCAAAACAAAACCAAAACAAAAGTGTATGGGGAGGTGTGATGAGACGAAAAGGAGAGGTAAAAAATGATTAAGCTTCAATATGTAGGGGCTGGGGAGTTAGCTCAGTAGAATAGGCGCTTGCCTGGCAAGCACAAGGTCCTGAGTTCAATCCCCGATACCACAAAAAGAAAAAAAAAAAGGAAAAAAATATGTATATGTACTAATTCCCAAATTATGTGATTATTATGTATCATAAAAACTGCATGCTGGTTCATGCCAGACTCTTTCTTTCTTTCTCTCTTTTTTTTCCCCCCAGACTCCATTTTCTTTTTTCTTTCTTTTTTTTTTTCAGAACCAGGGATTGAACTCAGGCTCTTGTGCTTGCCAGGGAAGTGCTTATTCCACTGAGCCATCTCCCCGGCTCCCAGACTCCATTTGCTACAAGGTGTACGACCATAGGTGAATCTTTCCCTTCCCAGGGCCCTGCTCCTAATCTGTAGAGTGACAGTAACTATCAATGCCTGCTCACTGTGGGATTACAGAGCACGGATGTAATGTCCTTGGGACAGCACCTGGCACTGCCCGGTAAGCGTGGAAGAATGAAGACACACCGGCCCTGGGACTCACGGGGTGAGGACACTCACCTACAGAGACGCTGGAATGCAGGGACAGGCACTCTGAGATGCACACAGGTGGCCTTGAAAATGTCACAGAGCCGGTGGCGGCAGGACCAAGGCTAGAAGCCTCAGGGTGTGACCCAAAGACACACCTCCATAGGTGGGGGCGGAGACTGCCCTCAGTCAGCAGGGAAAGCGGCGTGCTGAGCCGCAGGCCTGGAATCCCAGCACCAGGAGCGCCTGAGGTAGAAGGGCCGCCCAACTGTGAGCCCAGTTTGGGCCACTTAGTGATTTAGGGAGACTCTATCCCAAAATAAAAAACTCAATCTGGCCTAGGTATGTAGTCCAGTGACAAGGACCTGAGTTTAATCCCTAGTAGTGAGAGTGCACACATGTAATCCCAGCACTCAGGAGGCTGAGGCAGGAGGATTGTTGCTAGTTCAAGGCCAGCCTGGGCTATAGGACAAGACCCTGTCTCAAACAAAAGAAGGGAGGGGGATTTTTAAAAAAGCCCCTGAAGCTGTCATTTGGGCACAGCATTTGTCTCAGTTTCCAAGACAGGCAGTGCCCATGACTTTGAGCTGATGGCCTGTGGGTAGGGTTGCTCCAGAAGAGGATGCCAGGCATGGTGGCACAGGCCTATAATCCCAGCACTCCGAAGGCTCAGGCGGGAGGATCTTTGTAAGTTTGAGACCAGTCTGGGCTATAAAGTAAACTCAAGGCCAGTTTGAACTACACAGCAAGACCCTGTCTCAAATAAATAAATAAATTAAATAAATAAATAAATAAATAAATAAATTATATATATATATATATATTAAATGCATGCTTCATAAAAGCAGGGATGTGGGGGCTGCATTGCAAGGCTGCTCCCTGAATTATCTGTTTCGAACGCTGCTTGACAGTGCTGCGGCTCTGTCCTCAGCCATCTGGAAAGGGCCAGCCCTGAGGCTCGCCCCTTCTCCACCGTGCCGGCTGCTGGGGTTACCTCTGGGGAAGTGGCTCCCACTGTGTGGTCTGTCCCTGCGGTCTGTGGGCCCGGCTCCCTTCCCAGATAGCTAGGGCAGCAGTTTCTAACCACACGTGGCCAGGACCAATGGAACAGCTTCCTTCCAGGGCTGTGGCCCTCTGGGGACTGTGTGAGGAGGACAAGGGACCCTATGGCAAGATTATGACTGTCTAGACACACAGGGAAGTAGACTTTCAGCAATTTGTTCCATAGTTACCCAGGGAAGGGGAAGAAGGGCTAGAAGAGAATTTGAGCCAGGGGCCTTCCCAGGCACTGAGAGAGGAAAAATGGATATTCTTAGCTTTTTTTTT
>NDGN011420201.1:0-13532 GCA_002564285.1 Tympanoctomys barrerae
CTAGAGTTAATAAGAAAAATCCATGATCTGAAATATAACCTTTAATATTTTCATATTTTGTTGGAGCCAACGAAAAGTAATTTTGCTTTAAAGTAAATTGATGTTAGGGCTGAGTGTAGCTCAGAAGTAGAGGACTTGCCTGGTGTGCACAAGGCCTAGATTCAGTTCTTAGCAGTGCAAAACATAAATTAATTGATAAATTAATAAATTGACGCAGGGGCCTGTGGTTCAGTCCCCAGCCTGCCATACCGGCTTCGCCCATGGGGTGCGGGGAGATGGCCACTGAAACTGGGCTTGGTGGTGCACGCCTGTAATACCAGCACTTGGGAGGTTGTAAACAAGAGAATCACTGAGTCCTTTCTAGTAGTGAGACCCTGAACACCCTGTAGATCCTGCCCTAAAATACAGAAAAAATAAAATAAAATAATGAATTGATATTTATGGTTTTCTAAGCATTTACTCCAGGTCGTTAAACAAAGAACCTTCGTCGTAAATTAATACAGGCAGACAAATACATGAAATGTGACCGAAGTCTAGCATTGTGCCCTCTGTTGATTTTCAAGTTGTGATTGTCTTGATTTTCAAGTTCATTACTGAAAATGCATAATGCTTTTGTTCTGATCACCTCTGCATTAGCCGAGGCTACTCAGTCAGTGACGCTCTCCCAAGGGAAGCAGGATTCCTGCGTGCGATGACTGAGGACCTGGGTGGATCGGGATCTGCATGGTGCAGGGTCACCCCGCTGCTCCAGCCTGCCCGCAGAGCCAAGCCAGTCACTGTCGGAACCGCTGCCCTCCAGGACGTAGGCAGGCTCGGCTCTGCTGCACAGTACACGTATCTGTGCTCTCCATTTGTGCATTTCTTTATCCATCCAGAACACTTTTACCGAGGCCTTCTGTGCCAGGCGGTCAGGGGACAGCGGAGAAGAGAAGTGCAGGACCGGGAAGAATAACAGAAATGCGGGTGCATTTTCCTATGATCTTAGGAAAGACCTGCAAAGGAGCTGAGCAGAGGCCTGCCTGAGGTCACAGCCCAGCCCCGCAGACCTGAGAAGAGACGGCTCAAGGAGAAGGAGATGGCCACACGAACCCCACTGGGTCAAGGACTGGCAAGGGAGAGGGGGAGGAGAAGGGTCACTGGCTCAGGGGCATGGGAGGGCTGACACTCAGTAGCCTCTCACCTGGAGACAGCGGATATTTAACAATGGGGCAACACGTTGACATTGAGTCTGGTTGTGTTTGAACCTCTTGCAACCATATTCAGAAGTATAGCTGGGTTTCCGCGGTGAGCAGGAACCTTGCACCTGCACCCAAGTTCTTGTTCCCCTCCTTGCAATCTGCCTCCAACTGCAAGTCCTTCCAGAGACCTTTTGTGCACCTGTAAGGAGATTCTAGCATCCTTACACACTGTTTTACACAAACATGAGCATACTGTGTCCTACAGCACAGAGGGATGAATGCAGTTCACAACAACCTCGAATTTATGTTATGAATAACTAAAAGAAAGAAGATAGATGGGAGCCAGCAAAATAGCTCAGCAGATTAAAAAGCCTGCAAGCAGACCCAGGGGCCAGGGGTAAGATCCCCAGGCCTGCCCTGCCAACCCCACCCCAGGAGCACACTGAGATGACAACTGAGATTGGGTGTGGTGGCGCTCACCTGTAATCCCAGCACTTGGGAGGCTGTAAACAGATGGATCATTACGAGTCCTATCTACACAATGACACCCTGTACACCCTGTCCTAAATGCAAATAAATAAATAAAAATAAAGACATTTTTTAAAAAAGAAAATGGATGACTCCAAACTCAAAGTAATGATGGTATTGGAGACATTCATTACCCAGACTTGATAAGTACATGTGGTGCATATGTATTGAAATATGGCACTGTACTCCATAAATGAGTCAATCAAAAATTTTTAAATGTTCAAGGAAATGGAGATGTTAACTGCTCTGTTTTGATCTTTATACACAACATGCCTGCACCAAATTATATGCCATATTCATAAATTTATATAATGAAAATATTTAATTTTTAAAAATACTATATATTTTATTTTTATACTGTAAGGGAACATAGGGAAATTAGCTCAAATGGAAATTTAATAAAAATGGCAGGATAAACACACACTTTGGCCTCCTATCTCCACAGAAATTTCAGAAAAGATGCTAATGGGTTTGGAAATACTGTACTACTGACTTTACTATATGGACTAACATATATTTCAAAAGATTGATTAAATCTAAATTTAACCAGCAAACTGTCTCTATCATCCTATTAGGCTAATCCTTCAGTATCAATGACATTCTGGCTTAGGAATTCTAATGGAAAGGACAGAAACCAAAGAAACTAGGGTTTTGGCTCTTTTGGATTTGTTACTAACTTTCTGTATAACTTTCAGCAAGGCATATACCAGGGAAGGATAAGGGAAGGAATGACTAAAGGAAAGGAAAAATCAGTTAGGCGTGGTCTTTCCTGGAAGTGGAATGGTGTGTATATGCCCATAAGTACACACACACACACACACACACACACACACACACGGGGGAGAAATAAACAAAACAGGTTAATATCATAACTTCATGGAGTTTACCTTCTAAGTAAGGAAAAAGAGAATGAAATATATCCTTAAAATATAAGACAAGGATGTTGTCCAGTGGTAATTGCTTGCCTAGCATTCAGAAGATTGGGTCCGATTCTTATTCCACTAAAGATGTGTACATGTTTTGCTACAGTTTGCTTTAGGATAAATGTCCCTGAAAGACCATGTATTAAAGGTTTGGACTCATCCTGAGTTGCTACGGGGAGGTAGTAGGACATTTAAGAGTCATTGCATGTGCCCTCCCAAGGGAATCACCGGATCTGGTTGCTTCGTCCTTCTCTCTTTCACTCTCCATCCATGAAATAAGCAGGTTTGCTGTATTGTGTACACCTCCTGTGATGTGCTGCTGCGTACACCTCCTGTGATGTGCTGCTGCGTACACCTCCTGTGATGTGCTGCTGTGTACACCTCCCGTGATGTGCTGCTTCACCACAGGATAAAAATAATGGAGCCACAGGAGATCAGGACATGGTGAGGAGACTGGAAAACAGGGTGCTACAGATTACTCACAAAAGGTCTGTGTGGATCTGACATCAGAAAAGGGACACAGCAGATGATGGCTGCCAGCCTCATGACCTCTGTCTTCTTACTCATCCAACGAGCCACTCTGCACATAGCATTTATTTTCTCTTCCTTTCTTCAGAGCTCTTCTTTTCAGAGCACTTTCATTTTTCTTCTTTTTAGAGCTCTTCTTTCCTTCTTTTAAAAACACTACTCCCTACTTTTCTTGCCAGTATACCTTTAATATTATCAATAAATGACAAACTTCTGAGTTCACAATTGTCCTACCCAATTCTTCGAATGGGACAAGAACCTGGAGCCACTGGCTCCATACCATTTACCAATACCATCATGGTCTGAAACTATAAACCAAAATAACCCTTTTTCTCTTTATAGGTTAATTATCTCAGTTATTTGTTACAGAAATGGAAGGGGCCTGGGAGATAGCTCAATAGAATAAGCGCTTGCCTGGCAAGCGCAAGGGCCTGAGTTCAACCTCTGGTTCCGCAAAAAAAAAAAAAAAAAAAAAAAAGGAAAACTGACTAGCACATACATAGTATATTTGTTGACAATAAATGCTAAAAAGGAAAACTATAGCAGTCAAGGGGATAGGAATGGAAGAGGAGGTGGAGTTTTAGAAACAGTGGCCAGGAAATGTCTCCTGGAAAAGGCAACATCTGAACGAAAATCTAACGGCAACGAGAGAGCTAGTCTCAGGGCAATGGAGCAGTAAGAGGCAAGCAGGGGCCAGGGAGATGGCTCAGTAGAATAAACACTTGCCTGGCAAGCGCAAAGGGCTGAGTTCAATCCCCAGTTCTGCCAAAAAAAAAAAAAAAAAGAAGTAGAAGAGGCAAGCGGTGAATGCTCAGTCCTAGCGGGAGGGCCTTGTGCTAAGATGGGGAACAGAAACTAAGAAGGTGCCCCATACTTGGTCCTTCCTGAGCCACTGTCTTGTGGGCATTGCCTTCTGCTTCACTGTCACAGTGCAGCCCCTTGCTAAGTTCAGTCATTGTGATGAGTTACTGTCACAAGCAAATGAAAAAAATCCTTAGTTGGTTCATTCACTTATTGAAAAAAAAATTTTAAGTGATTTGTTACAACGCCAATTATTAAATTCTTCTGGGGAAACAATTTCCAAGAGCTTTCAAGTATTTTTATTTTTTGGTCCCATGATTCCCATTTTAGGCAGAAATCTATCTGAGGGAAATAACTGGAAATCCAGATAAGAAAAAAAAGATATACAACGTGTTTTGGGCTGAATCGTATCCTCCACCTCAAAATTTACACATTAAGCCCTAACCCCCAGTACCTCAACATGTGATCAGATTGGGAGCTCTGGCCTTTCCACAGGTGGTAAATTTAAAACAAGTCCATTGGGGTGGGCTTGAACCATTGTGACTGGTATCCTCCTAAGACAGGCTATTTGTCTAGGTAGGAGACACTAGGCCTGCTCCAGGACAGAGGAAAGACCTGGTGAGGGAGGATATAGCAAGAGGGTGACCTCCTGCAGGCCAAGGACCAAGGCTGCACAAGGAGTGCCTGGCTGGCACCTGAGCCTTGGACATCAGCTTCCAGCACTTCATGGAGAAAATAAGCTCCTGTCTAAGGTGTTCAATCTGTGACACTCTCTGTTACCACACTGTTAACGAAGTACCACATAGTGACTTTTAAATCACTATATACATAGATTAAAAAATATAAAAAACTAGAAATAGTCTAAGTGGTCAGTAACTGGGAAAATAATATTATACAATGACCACAATGGTAAGGCTACGTGGGAAAAATATTTATTTATTGAGCTAATATGTAGCAAAAAAGCCCAGCAAGATATATTTTGTGTATGCAATTTTAAGCATGGAAGAAAAAAAATCCAAGAACAAAACAGATAATTGTATTATTAATGAACATTAGTTATTCATATTGTCTTTTCTTCATTAATAAGTTTAAACTGTTGGTACTGAAAAAAATCAAACACGTTTTGATGCCCAGTATCACAAAAGAAAGAAAGAAAAATACATGATTCAAATAAGCAAGTTGGGCTGGACATGGTGTCACATGCTTTTAGCTTCAGTTACCCAGGAGGCTGAGGCAGGAGAATTTAAATTTGGAGCCCAAGGGACCAGGGCAATGGCTCAGTGGAATAAGCACTTCCCTGGCAAGCGCAAGGGCCTGAGTTCAATTCTCGGTTCCACAAAAATAAATAAATAAATAAATAAATAAATAAATAAATAAATAAAATAAAATAAATTTGGAGCCCAGTCTTGGCAATTTAGCAAGACTCTGTCTCAAAAAGGGGGAAAGGGGTGGAGATGTAGCTGAATGGTCACAGTGCTGTGACCTCAGTGCTGTGAAAACAATAATAATAATAATAATAATAATAATAATAATAATACAACTGGGGGTGTGATGCATGGTAAACAGCATGCTCAGCATGTGCAAGGCCTTGGGTTCAGCCCCCGGGAGCACACAGACAGAAAGTGAGCCTGCCTGCCACACAGACTCTGGGAATGAAGGCCTGTTATGACCAACCTTCCACATGGGTGTAATCATGTACAGCAAACATGAATGAATAAAAATAAAAAACAATTTAACATTTTAAAACACTAGACAAGACTGGGGGTCTCAATTTATATTGTATCAACAAGCCCCTGGATAGGCCAAGGCTTTTGCTCCCCAGGCTACAGGGGGCGGGGGCTGCACACTGTTCCATCAGGAGTGACCCTCTTTCCCAGAGCCCAGACCACAGCTGCTTTCTCCCCTGCATCCTTCTCTCCTCAGGGCTGACATTTGTCTCCTATGATCTCCAGCTAATGAAGCTTAGCTGTGCATCCTGAGCCTGGACCTTCCCCCCAGCTCCAGATTCTCAGATCTAATTCCTTCAAGGTCTCCTACTTGACAACGGCCCCAACTTATCACATCTTATCCTGCACCTCATAACCCTCTCCTGCCACCCAAGCAGAAACCCAAAGGCCCATGCCCCCCCACATGCTTCTCCCTCACTGCCAGGTCCACCGAGTCCCCTAGTCACACTGACAGCTTCTCTTCCTTCCCTCCTTCCCAGTCCCCCCTGCCTTAGCTCAGACCAGAGGGAGCCTTGCATGGGTCCCTTGACATTCAGTCATCAATCAGGGATGAGGGACACTGGTGAACAAGCCAGGGGAAACGTCTCCCCTCACAGAGCACATCTGACACAACAAACAAGAATACAAAAGGCAAAAGGTGTATGAGAATAATATGAAGGACCAAACTCTCAAAAAGGTAAGAATGAGAAAGCTGAAGGTCAGGAGTGCTGGAGAAGTGAGGAAAAACTCCAAGCAAGAGAAGCTGGGGATATAACTCTGTGGTGAAGTGCAGCACCTGCCCTGCAAGCTCAGGCTCCTGAGTTCAATTCTTGGTGCCAAAAAGACAGAAGCAACTGGAAAAACCAGAGATGGGCTGCTGGCTGAAGAAGATGCCTCGGTGCAGCACAAGTGTGGAGACCAGCCCTCTGGCCAGCAGAGGAGTGCACGCTTTGTTCCAGCTTGCTTTTGAAACAGTGCTGGGGATGGAACCCAGACCTCACAGGTGCCAGGCCAGTGCTCTGCCACTGAGCTTTCCCCAGTTCCTGGATGTTGTTCTTAGCTCTTGGAAGGTTTTAAGCAGGAGCGTGACCTATCCCTGGGGCTGCTTCCTGCCACCACCGCCCCCCAGTCATCCTTCCATGTGGCTGGTCTCCAAATAGGCCTTTCAGGATGAAAATCTGATGTCTCTCAGGAGCCTAAATTTCAAGTGGCTTCAGTAGCCTACAGAGGTGGCACCACTGCTCAGGGTGGCCCATCAGTCCATGGAGATCTCACATCCTTTCTCTCCAGTCCTCTAATGCTCTCGCACGCAGAGGTCTCCAGATCACCCACCACCTCCCACACTCTTCTCACCCATCACTCTAGGCACTGCGCTTCTACCCCATCATCAAATAAGAATCTCGCCTCTCAGCAGATAGAGAGCAGTCACCTCACCTGCAGCAGCCCTCCCTGAGCTTGGCCCTCAGAGGACAGCCGGCCTTCCTCTGGCCTCCCGCTCTGCGCTCTACTGCTGATCCACTCATCAGGCAGTTTGCTCCTTTCTCACCTTTGCTCTCTGCCACTCAGCATTGAGGTGGGAACCCTCACGATGCTGCACGATGTGGCTGAGTGTCCCCATTTTACATATGCAAGTTTCGATGATACATGCAAGTCCTGCCAAAGGAGCAAAAGTCAAGACTCTAGGAGCTTGGATGAATTATTTTTAAAAAAAAAAAAATCATTAATTTATTTGTTACAGGGTCTTGCTGCACAGCTTGGACCCCTAGTGATCCTCTTCTCTCAGCCTCCCCATATGCTAAGACATATGCGCCACCACATCCAATTTCAGAGCCAGCACAGGGATGCACCCAGACTTCCGAGAGTTGCCATGGAGCACATGGTGCCCAGGATTAAACCCGGGTCCTTGCGCTTGCCAGACAGGCACTCAGACTGCCAAGCTATCTCCCTTTGGGTGAATTCTAAGAACAGTGCAGGGGAGGCTCCCAGCAGGCTACCTTGTCTTTGAACTAGGGTGTTCCATCATTGCTACATCTGTGCCTCAAGCCTCAGAGCACAGATGGATGAGAGTTTGAGCCAGCAAGAATATGTTCAGGCCATGAAAGATCCGGAATCCGGTTACTCGACGACCACTTCTCACCATGCTGTAATGTCCACACTGCTGGATGTCTGCACACGTCTCAGCTCCCAGCTGGCAGTGCCAGGGTGCCTGGTAATTGCCCAGTGTAGGACAGCTGGGCACAGAATGCCGTGCTATAGCTTTTCCTGCTTTGTGCTTAGGTAGGGAAGAGTAAATAAAAATAAATAAATAGATATAAAGGCTTAAGGAAGTGTCTTAGTGTGAGGCCCCTGTATATAATTCCCCAGCACCAAAAAGAAAGGGGAAGAGAGAAGGGGAGGGGAGGAGAGGAAAAGCAGAGGAAGGGAAGGGTTAATGATGGCTTTGGGGGTGGTAAATAAATTGTTCCAAATATTTGGAGAAGGGAAAGCCTAGTCCCAGCAATATGAGCCGACAGCGAGCCCGCGCGGCTGAGCCGACTGGAGACCCCGCCCGAGGCCGAACACCCTCCGCGCAGGGCTTGCGCGCTCGCCAGTCCCGCTCCCGACGACGTGCTCTGCGAGGTTCTCTGACAGCACAGAGCCTGCCCTCGCTGATGCTGCCGCTTCCTGTTTCTTTAAAGACAGAATGGGGGACAGATCTGTTCTGAGGATAGCGCCAACCTCTCTAAAATCAAAAGGATTTCTGTGGGGATTGTCCTTTCCCCCTCCCTTCTTCATTCCTCTCATAGATGGTCTTATTCCGGTGGAAAATCAGGCTCTAGGGCTGTAGCTGTTTAAGGATGGCGCCCGGTACCTTCCTCCCTCTCCCTCCCTCCCCTCATGCTCAGCCAGTGACTAAAACTCTCCGCAGGGCTCGGGACTGCCGCTACCAGTGACCTTGGGAGTGCACTAATCCCTGGCCTGAGGCTGCTGGGCTCTGACAGTCACAAGGGTGACGGGCAAGAATGGGGAGGAGGCGATGCCTCACCAGAAGCTCCGCTTATTTATAGCAACAGGCCTTCTCCTCTGCTCCAGCTGTCTGTCCAGCAGCAGAGGCCATGTCTTCAAGCACTTTCTTGGGTGAGAGAGGGATGACAGAGACCCAGGGCTCCAGAGTGAAGGTCGGCACTCTTGCCCCTTCCCCCTGCTGCATGGGGCAAAGGCCCAGACTCTGGGAGCAGTGTGACTTCATAGCTCAGGGGGCAGCCAAGGCTCCTAGCTGGGGATGGTGACTCAACACCAGGTGGGAATGTGAGTCGCATTCTTGAGAAACTTCAGCTTCCTTCTGGGAGCCACTGGGGTCTGGTAGGCCTGAAAAGCAGGCTGGGAGGTGGGTGTGGTGGCGCAGGCCTACAATCCCACACTCAGGAGGCTGAGGCAGGAGGACAGCCTGGACTACAAAGTGAGTTCAAAGTCAACTTGAACTACATATTGAGACTTTTTTCTCGGTACCGGGAATCAAACTCAGGACCTTGTGCTTGCCAGACATGCACAGTGCCACTGAGCTATCTCCCTGACCCTATATTGAGATCTTGTCTCAAAAAACTAACAAATAAACAAACAAAACCCACCATTTTTTAAAAGCAGGCTGGCAAGTTGCTGTTAAAGTCAATTTGGGTAGAGTGTGGCATGAGAATGCCACTATCTGAATTAAGGAAAAGGGGGTTTTGGGTAAGGAATAAGGGGGAAAAAGCTGAAGAAATGAATTTGGAGGAAGATTCTCCCCCTTTTGGTGCCAGCCAAGCACATGTCCACTTCCTGAGCCCCGATCCAGGGCCCTGGACCTCGCAGGTCTGCTGTGCAGGTCACCATGGAGCCGTGACGCTTCACCACCTGAGTGCCTGCCATGGCTTTTCATGTGCAGCTTCCCCCCACCCCATTTCAGTTTTTCCTTCTTTCAAGATTAGAGATTGAACTAAGGACCTCCACACAAAGCAACACTCCCAAACATTTTAATATGACTTTTATTTTGAGATCAGTTCTGCTAAATTGCTCAACTGAGTAGGCGGGACTCGGATTTTCAATCCTCCTGCCTCAGCCTCCTGAGTCCTGGGATTATAGGCTGGTAGCACCATACCTGGCCTTTTCCTACCTTCACTAAAAGTAAAATTTCACTGTCTTTTGAATCTTTGTTGTCCAGTTCTTTGCTCAAGACAGCAAGAACCTAGAGAGATTCTTTAGCAGCCCACATCACCCCAGCACCATAGTAACAGTTTCAGGTTCTCTCACATCAAGTTTTAGTTAGGAAAAAATACAAGAAAAGTCCTGGGGAGTGGGCTTGCTGCTGCCTGAGGACAGCCTCCCACCCAGGCCCACTCCAAGTTCATTTCAGAGGGAGAGCTGCCCCAGCTCAGCAGGACAGGCTGGTCATCTCACCTGACTCCAGGCCCCAAGTAACCAGTCTGTCCTGCTCCGCACACACCACAGCTGCAAGGCCAGCTCCCTGCTGGCTGTTTGGCTAAGGACTGGGCCGGCTCTCCGGCCTCTGCTCCGAGATCCTGGGTGAGCACTACCTCCATCTTGTTCAACTGCCATGTTCCTTCCAGTTTCAAAGGTCTTTTCCCTGTCTTCTCTCACCCACTTCTTCTCCACAGCCCCATCCCCCAACAGGAGATGCCAAAGAAAGGACATACGCCCCTTGTTCTTGCATCAGAACAGACCCCTGGTCCTGCTGCTGGGCCTCAGCCTCCCAAGAGGCCCTTGCTCTGGCAGTGCAGGCAGGAGCGGTCACCTCTGGTCCCATCAGGCTGGGCGAGCAGGACCTGCTGCTATGTGTCCTTCAAGAGGCCAGCAGGAAATAAACTCCCCTGCCCAGCTGCCTGCTTTCCTAACCAGAGTCCAGAGTGAGCAAATGGAACTTGAGGTGCTGGCTTGTGGTGAAAGTTGGAGGTTTTGTGGAAAGATCTGAGCGCCTTAAAGTGACGTTTCGCTGCAGAGCTACTGCTTGCTGGATCCTGAGTGGCTCCTGGGCCCCAGACCTGCTTCCTTCTGGTTGTAGGGTGCTCCATCTGGGTCCCTGGTGGTAGCATGCTAGGGTAAGGAGAGGCCTAGCTTGGCAGTGCTGCCCCAGAGGGTCAGGCTCCTGCTCTGTGTTCTGTGCTTGGTAGATCAGCCAGCTGCTTTGCCTCTGCTACTTTTCCTTTCTCCCTTCCTTTCTTTCTTCCTGATTTTTCTTGGGGGTGCTGAGGAGTGGACCCAGGGCTCTAATGCCTGCTATGCAAGCACTGTTCCACTAAACTATAGCCCAGTGCTCAACTTCATTTTCAAAGCTACTTTTACCTTGCAGGGTTGACTCCTGTCCCAAGTCTGTGACAGAAACAGGGCTGGGACTTTCCCTGGGCAACCAGTGGCTTCTCTGCGGCAGGCAGCTCCATTTTGGCTTCTTCCTCACTGGGCCAGCTGTGTGGTTCACCCTGAGAGCTATCTCTTCTGCAGAGTGCTTCGAGGACTGGGAGTGGCTGTGGGTGACATCACTCCTGAACTCTGATGGCCTGGAAGAGAACAAACAAAATCAGCCCAAAGGGAGTCTCTCCAGCTCCAAACATTTGATCTCAAAGTCGGACTGAAACCACCATGGACAGAATATTTCTGGCCCCCATTCCCACTCCCACCCCACCAGCCCAAACACCAGCTTCTAGAAGCTTCTGTTAGCATTTGCTAAGATTCCCTCCCTTGGGGGAAGAGCCTGTCTTCTTCCTGGAACCAAGTTAAACCCAAAGGACCTTTAAAAATACATTTAATAGTTGGAGAGCATCCCTCCCCTTTTAACTTCTGAGCTCATTCCCTCTGGGAATCCAGTGACATTTAGATTCCTGTGTGTAAGTTGTTTTTCCTGTAGATTAGCTTTTTTTTTGTGGGGGGTGGGGAGGGGGTAAACATTTCCCTGCAAAATCATTTTCACATTTTAAGGAAATGTCTTTCAAATGTCCAGTCAGACTGACTCCTAGTCTGTTCCCTTTGCTAAAACTCCCCAACTCCACTCTCGCTCTCCAACTTCCCTATTCCTCAACAACTCAAATTCAAACTACTTCTATTGCCTGTTACAACACAGCCCCCTTCTGAAAATTCCCCTTCCTCCTTGGACTGTGGCGAAAGCAAGACCCACTGAGATGGGAGCCTAAACGGTCAGGAGAGGCGAGCCTGTTCCAAGAGCCTTCCTGCCATCATGGTTGCCATACCCCTGGCCTGATCATCAGGAAGGGCACAGGTCTCACCTCTAAGATAGGCTTTGCTGAGGCCAGCGATGGCCCCAGGGCAGCACAAAACAGGGCTGTTCAGTGAGGGGACTTAGAGAGGAGTGGTAGCCACCAGAGGAAAGGCAGTGAAGTAACTTCTTCATCAAGCTCAAGGGCTCCTCAGCAGGCCTGTGAAGCCTATCTCTCCTCATGTCTTTTTGTTTAACCTTGCAACTGCTGTCTTTTGAGCAGAGGGTCTCACTATATTCCCCAAGCTAGCCTCAAACATGAGAATCTTCCTGCTTCAGTCTCTATGTATCTGGGGCCTCAACGTGAGCCACTGAGCCTGGCTAACACTGCTGCTGAAGGGTTTCTCTAGTTTAGTTTGATTTTCTTTACATGGACTCTCAATTTTAAAACAAGACTACTTATCAGGTATACAATAAAGGGCCACATTGAGAGATCACTGGCATAGCTCTGGGGTGACATGTGTCAAACAGCAGTCTGTCAGGATAACAAGTCACCTCCCCTTTTGTCAGGGGTGGGGGTGCTGGTAGAGGCTTGGACTGTGGGCCAGTTGCTAGTCATGCCTCTCTTCTGAGGTACTGAGGGGATCAGACACCTCAAATGTGCCTTGCCCTATGGCAAAAGCACAGCAGAGAACAGCATCGTTTCTTTGACTGATAACTGACATGATGGGGAGCACTTGATTGGTCATCTTTTTCTATTAATACTCCGAGGGAGCCAGGCAGGCCTGATGGTGAGCTCCTGTATTGGGAGAGGCAGGAGCAGGGGACTGCAAGCTCCAGCCCAGCCCAGACAATTGAACAACTTAGGGAGATGCTGTCTAAAAATTAAAAATACAACAAAGGGCTGGGGATATAGCTCAGTGCAAAAGCCCTGCATTCCATCCCCAGCATGCATGTGTATGCATATGCGCAAGCACACACACACATGCACACACACACACACATACACACACACACACACACACAGGCAACACTGTGGAGGATTTTACCATAAAGAAAGCATAAATAAGGAGATCATGTCTAACCTGACGTAAACATTACATTTTTGTTTTTATGTACTAGTTAAAAATAACGCACTTAAAAAACAGTTCTGTGGAGGAGTTACAATTTTCCTCCCCCTCCTAGGATCTTCCTGGGGGGCCCACACATGTGGGGGGGTGGGAGGGGGCATGCAGATTTGATTCACACAAGCAGGAGTCTCCACGAGTAACACAGCAGCAGCGGAAGCTGAGCACTCTGTACCAAGGTGGCAAGGAGCACTAGGGTGGGAAAGTCAAGCAGCGCCCCCACGGGCCCCAAGGCGCATTCCTAGACTTCCTCTACCTCAGCTCCCCATCTCTGGTGGAAAGATTTCTCTCTCCCCAGTAGAGAGACGTTATCTTTCACATGCAGATTCACTCCTGTTTGGGGGAAGCAAAGAGGAAAGGCAGGTGTCTGTGTCTGCTGTGTTGTTTTTGTGTGTTCTGTATCTGGGGTGGGCTGGGATCAAACCTGGGGCGCTGCATGCCAGCCCCACTTGGTGGTCCCCAGTGCTCTCAGCCCAACATCACCATGGGAGGTCAGCCTCCCTAAGCAGTGCAGGCTGGTCTTGAACTCACTTATGTAGCCCAGGCTGGCTTGGAACTCT
>NDGN011420203.1:0-13375 GCA_002564285.1 Tympanoctomys barrerae
CTAAACAAAAAAGGGGATATAAATGAAGGACCATTTTGTATCTGTATATACAAAATAGGATAGGTATACAACTACATTCTCTTTATTCAATGAGAAGAAAAATTTTTACTAATAGTGTTTGGACAGGATATCATGTTTGCATTTGTACTATGAATAACTATTGCACAGACAACAATATGCAATGTATTAATTATTGAAACTGTCCTACTAATCAGTTTTGAAACTGTCTCATTGCTATTTGTTTCTCAATAAAATTAATAAAAAATATCTGCAATGTAATTTAGTATAATAGTACTTTGGAGAGCAGGTGTCATGATGTTGTTTTCTAAGTTGCAGAATATTTACTTATTTGCTGAAGACATTTTGTTCTCGGCCGACTTTCCATCCACTTCTAAACAAGGTATGTCTTTCTTGTTTTGACTGTTGCTCAGAAAAGCTTGGAACCTGTCCAACAGGCACAGTACATGGCTAAGGTATAAGAACTAGAAAACTGATGAAGTCTTCAAAAAACAATTTCAGCTGATTTATTCCCTAGGAAAATTCATTTTATGTATGTTGTCTCTTCTTCATTCTGAAGATTGATAATTTTCTTCTTTTTTAAAGCCAAGTATCACTATAGCTTAACATCGAGCAGTGACATGGAATGTTTTAGAGACTGAGGACCAAACTACAACCAGAGCTCACTGACTTATCACAAAGTGCCAGCACTGCAGTTGAATCTGAACACTCAGGATTAACTCTAGATAAAAATTAGCCAGTAGCATCTTTTGTCTTCAATGGAAAACATAATAACTCATGTGCCCTAGGTTTGACATCCTTGTTACAGAGTTTTCACTTTTAGTATTTTAACATTGTTGTGTTCCAAACTAAAAGACAATCTTGTTTAGTGACATTTCCTGGAACACTGCAAATTTCATCAATATTCTATGATATCATACATCTATAATAGATTAATGTTATATACATATATAATATATTAATACTATACATCTATGCCCAGATGTATAAAAATCATTTTGCAAAATAATTATTATTAATTATTTACAGAGATTTTCATAAGAAATTGTGCCTTACAAATACTTTTCATTTTTCATATAGGATAAAAATTCTAACCACAGAAAATGAAACCTACCAAAAGTTTTGAATTACAGTTTGAGTCAGTGTTATTAGGTTATTGTAGTCAACTTCTGTATAACTGCATCTGCATATTCAATATACCATGGGTAGAAAGTACTCAAAAAAAGCTGTGTGAACTGAAATTGGGATGGGCTTTGTTATTCTGTCCTTTCCCCTAGACACTATAGTATAACAAATGCATGCATTTGTTTGATTATGTTAAGTATTATAATTAATATAGACACAATCTTAACTAAACAAGAAACATGTGAAGGTTGTATTGCAAGTATTGTAATATTTCACATAAGAAATTTGGGCATCCTTGGATAGTGGCCTTATGGTAAGTCCTCAACCCAACCCCTTGTGGATACTGAGGAACATTCATAAAATGATCAGTATGTCACTCACATTAGTGTATGCCAGCGTGATGTCACACATGTGATCAGCTTACTGCATGGAGAGTAGTAAAAGAGTTCATAAGTACTATTAAAATAGTTAAGAATTTAAAGATATGTGTAAGCAGCAAATGCTTCTGATGTCTGAATAGCAGTCTTTAAAAATAAAACTAAAATTTAATTGCTGTGGTTTTTCTTGATAATGAATGCAGAATCTGGCAGAAATGCTTGACAGTGATTATAAAGAATATTGATAAAGGTCATTTCAGGCTTAAATCTGTCAGTCACATAAATACTCCTTGGCTGCCCACTATGTCTAAATCATTAGACTGGACAATATAAATAAGAAATGATCAAGACATCACCACTGTTTGCAAGGAGCTGATATGTTAGTGAGAGAGATACAGATGCCGTCAGTGATGGCAGGCAGAGTTTGTAAAGAATCTATAAATCCATTGGAATTGTAGGTAACATTGTGTTTATTTGAGCTCAAAAGTATTTTTTTGTTAGCAATATTTTAACCTCTCAAATCAAAGTTAAAGGACTTATAAGTCAAAAGTGGTTAAGGGATTTTGATGGAGAAATTTAGTCAATCGTAAGTTTGACTGAAAAATACTGTTCTCAAAAATTAATTTTAAGTTCTAGAGTAATAGAGTATAGAGTAAGTTCTAGAATATAGCAATGATTTGTAGCAATTCAAATTTTGATCTAACAGGTCAAAATTTTTGCTGTTCTGAAACTGTTTTCTATAAATTCCAAAGATAATAGATTTAGTTTAATTTCAATGTTTTATTTATTTTTATGCATTTAGTACAGGGTTGATGGGGATTCACTACAGAGATCAGACTCGTAGTGATCCTCCTGTTTTCAGCTTCCCAAGCACTGGAATTACAGGCACTATGTCCAGTCTCATTCGCCATCTCAGTGAGCCCTGTGGGCAAGGCTAGCATGACACACTGAGGATTGAACCCCCGTACCTGTGCTTGCCTAAGCAGACACTTAGTCCTTTGAGTTATCTGGCTGGCCCAATGTTTTACTTTATACTTTTGGTAAAACTGGAATGACAAATCTATACCCTAATTTTCTCTTAAGCTATGATAATACTAACATCCAGTTTCTTTTCACTGATGATTCTATATTTGAAAATTTTTGAATTTGGCATAGAGCACATAATCTCCATGGCTCTTACTTTAAAAAAGTATGTAACACAAGGATGATTAATACAGGAGGCATTATTTAGGTATCAATTCTTTGTAGGACTCCACCCATTACAAAGTGTCCTAGATAAATTCAATACACTTATTTGAGTTGAATATAATTTAGAACTCAAAGTATAAATTCATCAACAGAATTATAACTGAAGTCACTCATGGATATTAGGTGAACTTGACTACTTACAAGAATTACGAGATTTCATAGCTTTGCATTAATTACAAGCAGAAGTTAAGGAAATTGGTGTAAGACCATTGAAATTCTTATAATTTAGCATAATTCAGGTCTTGCCTCAAATACTCACACTGTAATATTTTATTGTAATAAATATAAAAAACCTTATATCTGAGTGCATCCATTGAATGTATGGGCAGATACACTTGAAACAATCAAACACATTTAGATTTTGCTTCATAAGACTCAAACCTATTTTATTATAATATTGATTACAAATAAAACAAGTGATGTTTATTGAAAACTCATCCCTGAAAGTGATTCAATAAAAGTTTTGCTGTTTTCAAGAATTCTAAAAAACTTTAAGCTGGGTTGGATACTGCCTTTTGCACTTTCCCAATTTGTTATTGGGTTTAAAAATCTGTGAACAGTGTTTCAATTATGTATAACTTACTAAAAGAGGCTGTCATTTTTGAAAAAGCATCTTATTTTATCCCAGAAATAATTATGCCACCTTGCCATGAAGACTCAGGAGAGATTATTTGCTGAGTGTTTGTGCTACCTCAACTCAACTTAGATATATAATTGAAACAAAATATGTTACCACTCCTCAGTTTTAAATGGCACACACAAAGAGATTTAGTAACACAATTTAAATGGTTTAATCAATTTGATAAATTTCATGGTGAGTTTGATTCTTTTAAGTCCGTTGTGGCAGCACACAAAAGAAACATAGATGAAAGCTGTTTAGTTCTCTATTAAAACCATATTCTTTTGCTATATGATGTTAATTTATTTTTTTAAACTAAAGTTTATTTTTAGTTTCTTTCAAGCATAATCAGCTTACCCAGGAACTTCTGTAACTTGGGAAGAAAATAATATCATCATCTGTCTTCTTTGTCTCAGTTTATAAAAATGAAATACTTAATATATATTATATTCTTAAACTGGGCATGGTGTGCTTGCCTGTAATCTCAGCATTCAAGTGCTAAGGCAGGAGGGTCACTGGGAATTCAAGACCACTCTGGGTGCCAACTGAGCCTAAAGACAGTCTGAACTGCATAGTGAGACCCTGTCTCAAAATGAAAAAAAAGTATCTATCAATATCTATATCTATACTTATATGTATATCTGCATCTATTCTTAAAACTCATGTTTTACTTTGAAAGTCTTTTTTTCTGCCAAGAATGGGCAAAACATTTGATGCACTGATATCATTGTGACTAGACTAGACTTGCACATTCATTTAGATGCTATTAATTGTTGAAATTGTTTGAAATGTACTTTAAGCACTAGTCTTGATTTGTAGATCACTGATATCTGAAATATTAGGTCATAGTCCCACTGTCTGGTATGTCAAATAACAAAAGTGATAATAATAGCTAAACAAATTGTAATAGTACACGTCTTAAAGTCAGTGTCCCTTTTTTAAATCTCAAATATCTAAAACATTAGGAAATTGTACTAAAGAAGATTAAATTCAATAGAATTTATAAAAGATATATGTACATTGGACTGCTGACACAGGAAGTACCTGTGGTATGAAGTTTAAGCCTCACAGTCCTTATTTTTGCCTTCCAACCTGTCTCCTGTTGGACAATATCCATGATAACAAGAGACACAAAGACTTACACAAATGAATTTGGAAAGGATGTATTTCTAGTTTTAGCTTCCTGTGTTGGAAAGGGTATCTGTGCATTTTCCTCTTTGAAATATGAATGTACATTGGTAGTAGATACAGTGTTAACATTAACATTAGCATAACAAAGAGACAAAAAACTCTGTAGTTAAAAGCTGGAAATATCCTTCTAAGAAAGCAGAAATCAAAAATATATTGAAAAGATTAACATACGTGGGGGTATAATATCTGATGTATAAAAACAATATATGAAATTTTTGCCTACATAAATTTTATTTCTATGTCTCAAAAGTACCAAAATATTAGTAATAATTATTTTTGAAATCTGTTAGTCATATTTACAAATTATATATGTTGTATTTATTTCTATGCTATGGAGTTATTCTTTTTTGTACTACCAATTTGGTTCAATAATCCTGTGTTTTACGGCAGAAAGAGAAAAGAGAGGATGACAGGAATACCTTTAATTTTTTCAAAACAATATAATTCTTGGATCATTCTTTACTTTGTTTTACATTAGGTTTTTGAAATACAGAGTATTAGATTAAATAATGAGACATAAGTAAACCTGATTATTCTTACTGTGCCTTGAAATTTCATTTTCTGTCTTTTTAAAAGAATAGTTTTGATTTGGTTTTAACATAAAATAGTAAAAGGTAAATAGAAAAGCTCTTAAAATGAGTTTTTTAGCTTTCAAACATATAATTGAGTTTTCTTGCAATATCAAGTAAGGAAGAAAAGAAATTTCAACACTGCTATAACTTTTGAAAAATGTAGTTAATAATAAAAGTGCTAACCTCTTAAACTATGCAATAAAAACCTACATAGAAACATAGCTGAGATAGGAATTGAGAAAAAACTTTTTACTATTATTTTAGAATGCCAAACATATGTAATGTATTGTTCATATAAGAAAAATACTTTCATTAAAGCGATACAATTCAGTTTCAGCTATTCAGTTTTATTTTAGGCTGAAGACTTTCATCTTTGATTTGCTAAGAAGACTCTTTTCTAAGATTTAAAGATGTAAAGCAAAGCCCATAGCAGGACCTTCTGCAGTATATGTGGAATTTCCATGTGTGGGTACATTTTTCTATGATAATACAATCTCAAAGTTTTACTAGAGGTGAGATATTGCGATTTTATATGTATTTTCATTTCTGAAAGAAAAAACACTTAAAGCAGAAAAGTGGTCAGAAGTAAAACCTTTAAAATTGTGTTTGATTTGTTCACTGAAAGTTTTAGTTTCCTGGAAGTAATCATTTGCAAAAAATTATTATTTGTAGAAAAAAGTATCTTTTAACTTATTTAACTCATACTTTGATCCTGAATTTACATATAAACTGATTGAACTGATTTCATTTAAGTTAAAACAGTTTGTAAGGTGTCTTTTATTTCTACATGGCTAATGGAGATTTGGAAGTATGTTTTGGTTTATAAATCCACACAGTTTTAGTGTTTATTTCCATCACAGGAGATCATTCTTTTGAATTAGTGCACAGAGTAATATGAATTTAAATATTTGGTTTGATTGGATGAAAGAGTGATTCAATTTTCTTAATACAAGCTTAATAATAGAGCTTTAAAAAATGTTTGTTTACCAATGAGATGTTACTTCCAATTTTGAAACTTCGGGTCCAAGTTCTATTATTATTGTCACAAGTTTATAAGATTTATTATGCCTGACTGATTTCAAAAAGAAACCAAACAAATTGATGTTTTTACTTTTATGAAACATTATTCTATGGTTAGACAGGAAACTACCAGATTTCCCCTTACCTCATTTTATACCAAGATTCTTATTTTTTGAACTGCCAGCCCATGCATGTAGAGGCCTGCTGTGGGACACAATTGACTGATCTGACAAATCAAAGAATGAGCATTTGTTAGCTTTACTTTTAGTGAGTTGTACATCAGACCCAAGTTCTGACTCTTGAAAGAATGATTCTCTAACTTCCGACTATTTGGACAGAGCATCAGTCACCATCACTGTTTTAGGAGGAGGATACAGAGCCTTTGGGCCTCAGCCATATTTTCCATTTTACCATTTACTCAGGCATATTGGATTGTGTGGGAGTGTACTGGAGCATGCTGGCTTGTGTGCTGCTACCAATAAATCAATTAACAATTCCAATAACATTAAGTAATTAACCCCCATGTTTTTAGTACTTTTAGGTTGTAAGCACTAAATGTCTTCTAGAAACACTTGCTAAGACTATTAGATGCTCCTGTCTCACAAGCTCTTAGAGCCAAGGAGAATCCCCCTTCTAATTATTTACAATAGATATACATATTTTTATTAAAAAGTAACTTTGTTCTTAGATTATTTTAATTCATAGTTTAGGTGCGAAATTTAGTATTATGGGTGATTTATTGAGCTGCAAACAAATTTGAGCTATAAACTTATACACCTAAGTCAAGGATAATTATTTTGTAACAGGATAAAACATAATGATAGAACCTCTATGTATATTTTAACTATTTAACCAATATCTGTTCACAACCCAATACCTGATTTGTAAGAAATTTTTTTAGAACTACTGTAGAGAAGGAAATGAGTCTAGTTCCTGTCATCGTATTTCTGAAAATACAGCAAAATTATTGCAGGATTAATAAGAATAATTCAGCACTAAAATAAAATACTGAAAAATGTCCTACAAGTTAGTACAAAGAGAACTCAAACATGAATTCATGTAAGAGACATTGTAAAAGTGGAATATCTAATCACATTTTACTTAAGAAAGCAAGTCATATCTTTCATTACACAGTGAGAGATGTATTTTTTATAGAATTGCAGGCTTCTTTAAAATGAATGATTTCTTTTACAAGATCTCTCAGAGACAATGACATCTGTTTATCTCTCAGAATAAGACACTTATCTATGAATTTCAAGCCATTCCCCCCCCCCCAGGATGCTGCAAAAACCAGCAGCCATGTAACTGGTAATTTTTTGGTGGGGAAGTAAGTGGGTAAGGCTGGAACATTTCAAATGGTAGTTGTCATATTGTTCACACACAAGTTATAGACCTCTCAAGTCTGAAACGTCAGCTTCCTAAATGATAATTCTTTGTGCTATTCAAAAACATATGATCCCTGAAGAACATGGGGATGTAATCTAAATTATTGTTTATTCACGCAAATAGCTTTCAGAAAAGCGCCAATCACGGTACTCGGTGCCATTTTGCTACTGCTTTGTCAATAAAAACAATGCATTCATTCTCTTAAATCAGCTTTCCCTCCACTGTAAAATGAAAGATTTGGCTAAGTCACAACCAATGTCACCTCATATTTACCTTAAAATTTGTAAATTTTCTGGTATTTTTAATCAATTATTTAAGTGAATGAGTGTTGCACCATAAGAAATGGATTTGTACATACTTGACACAAGGGGAAATATGAGTGAACAAATCTGAGATGAGCAATAAAAAGCAAGGCCTTAATATCCTAGTTTTATGGTTATAAGCGGCAAGAAATTTGGCTCTAATTTTAAACAAGTCAAAAACAGGGAAAATAACTTAAAAGACTTATTGAATAACAAAGTATGACACATTCTCAAAAGAAAAACTTCATCTTTTCTCAAGGGAAACAATGTTCAATGAGGTAGATAATATCCTCAATGTCTCAGAAGTTCAGAAAGGTAAGTCTTATAATATTTTCAGTAGCTTGAGAGAAAATATCAATATATCAATTTAATATGATATGCCATTGAGCTAGGCAGGATTTCTAAATATTGGTTCTAATGATAGCTGAATAATTTTTGTTGTACATTTTAGGATGTTGGTAGTATTCTTAATCTATACTTTCTAGATGCCACATGCAACCCTTCAATGGCTTTATTTTTGATAAGTAAATACTTCCTCAGAGAATGCTAAATGTCTTATGCTGGACAAATTCAGTCATAATTGAGAACCACTATTTACCAATTATACAATTGCAATTATGAAAAATGCCTCAGTACAGAAGTAGTGAGGCTAATGTTGAGCTTACAAGAAATAATTTTCTGAAATAGTAATGCCTATCTGGAGACCTGAAAAAAGCTACAAAAAGTATAGGATAATAAATAGTATAACTGGAGAAACAGTCCATAGTATTTATACTGGTAGCAAAGGGAAAGGCACATGTAGCATACTGTTGATTGATGTCAATAAATGAAATGAGAAAAGAAACTTCCATTCTTGTCCAACAAAGAGATGTGGACCTAGCAATATTCTAGTGTTCTGGGAAGGTCAGCTCTTTATCTAGGATCTTATTTGATCTAGTAAAGGGAAAGAGCTTACAACAACAAAAAGACAAGGTAAACACTAAAGTTATTTTAGAAGATACATCTAAGTGTAATGGGATTATGGAAAAGAAACAGAACATTGTAGCGTTGGACAGATAAGACACATTTGGTTACCACTGCCACTTGAATGACTGGAAATCATTTGACTTGGTGGTGTAAAATGTAGTCACTTAGGAGTAAGGTAGCTGCATAAAATTAGCAGACATGAATTAAATCTTCAAAGTAGGAAAGGCAAACTAATATCAAGGTCTTTTGATAGGAATCTGGGGAGTTTTAGACTTATCAAAACCAGGTTAACCTATTTATAACTGGGAAAATATGGCCTGGCTTTCTTCACAACCTTAGGAGCATATTAAAGCTGACAGGAAAATTAGAAAGATATGCAATAAAAGAACTTCAAACTAGTGCTATGAAACATGGTGGACAATGGTAGAAACAATACCACATTGTCCTGATGATTTTAAATAAGTGAATTAAATGAATCTATGAAAGTTTTTTATTTCACTATGATTTTTGTAAAATTCTAATGCTTACATATTCTCAAAAGCTTTGGGTAAAGAGGAATTTCCCCAGTTATTTTTTTCCTAGAGTTGACTCAGAATGAATACAAGGTGTATATTAGGTATTGGTCAAAATCAAGGTAGCTTCTTAAATAGGATAGACTTTAATTTCTGTTCTTAAAAGTCTAAACAAGTACACACAAATTAATATGATAAGGACCTTGATGCTAGTAAAAACCTTTTTTTGCTAACTTTTAATCCAGCATATAAAATTTACTCTCTGACCTTCAGTTATCTCTGAATTGGTCTCAGGCCTAACGCTAGAGAGCAGAGACTACCTTATTTGGGGCAATAGTGTATGATGGTATTTTAAAGCAAAGGAAAAATGATATTGCTTTTTTATAACCTGTTCTGTGGTAGAAATGATTGGCAATGATGATATCAAAACATACGTGATTATATTATGCAAGCAACTTTTAATGTTCAGCTTATTCTGTCCTTGTAATAATTACCTGAAATAAAAAGTGGCAGAAATGTTTAACAATGATTTCTCATAGAGATTTTCCTGGCATTAAATAGTCCACTCATTGAAAGTGGGTGGAATGTACATTTCAAACAAAACATAGACGGTTTTTATGTGATTTGAGAATAATTGAGTTATTCATCTATTTTTCCCTACACAGAGAAAAAGTATCAAATATATTATGATAGTTAAGGGCCTGAAGACCTATTGGTAGGAATTTGACAAAAGATCTCTATAACCAGGCAGTTAAAATAAGAATTAGTGATGGAAATACCAAAAATCATGGAGTGAGTTAGAAAGTGATTACTGGGCAACAGAAAGCCATTTACATTACTGGCTAGAATGATGAATATAAAGTTTTGGGGAGATGATCTGGTGGGTGTTGATGAAGAGTTAGTAAGGACAGAACAGCCTTCTAGTAGGCACTAGAAATAATAAGGTTGTTTATTGATGAGTTCCAAGATTAGTGAAATATTAAGAGTAAGATTAATAAGGGGCTTGAATCATATGAATACAAATGTATTGTGACCTGATTTTTTAAATTTCATTTTTGGTGGTTAGATACTGTATTAGTCAGTATTCTCCAGAGAATAGAGACAATAATAGGGGATGAATATATAAAAGATTTATTATAACGAATTGCTTTATAATTGACTGAAAAGTCCCAATCTTGTATTGGAAAGCTAGAGATTCAAGGAAGTCAAAGGAGTCTCTCAATGCAGTCCAAACACCTGAGAAACAGAGAGGCAGGTGGGATACATCCTCAGTCCAAAGGTGGAAAATAAGATAAAATTGCCCTGCTAAAGCAGTGAGGTAGAAAGAAAAGGGGCAATTTCTACTTCCTTTATCTTTGGTTGTATTCATATTCTTTGCAGTTTCCAAAAATCAAGTACAATGTAAAAAAAAGGCTACTTAGTCCATCAATTCAAATACTAATTTCCACTGGTGAGATAGCTCAGCAGTCTAAAGTGCCTTCTTAGGCAAGCTTAGGCAGGTTCAGGGGACCATGGTTCAGTCTTGGTACCACATGCCATGCCAGCCCCCCCCCCTCTGTGTAGAGCTGAACTGGCCAAAAAAAATTAATTTCATCTGTAAACATCTTTCAAGAGTCACTGTAATTATAGGACATTACATGAATAAAATAAGGAATGAAATGTAAAAAAAAAAAAAGAGCCGCCAGAAACTGTGTTTAATCAGAGAATTTCATGGGTCATCAAGTTGATACATAAAACTATTATTATTTTTTTTATTTTTAGCGAAGAGTCTACAGGGTGTTCAGGGTTTCACTACTAGATCAGACTTGTAGTGATCCTCCTGTTTAGAGCCTCCCAAGAGCTGGGATTACAGGTGTGCACCACCACGCCCAGTCATAATTGCTGTCTCAGTGTGCCCCAGGGGCAGGGCTGGTATAGCAGGCCTGGGGATTGAACTCTGGGCCCCTGCACTTGCTTGCAAGCACTTTAATCAGTTGAACTATTTGGCCAGCCCTTACATAAAATTAAATATCACAGATACAATATCTTTACACATAGCTTTCCTTGAAATTCACCAAAATTTAATGAATATGAATAGTATTAATTGTTCCCTTTTGTATTATGTTGCAGAAACTGATTCTGGCTGGTTTAGATGGTGAAAGTAACTTTAAAGAATTTCTTGACTAAGCAAGCTTTAAATACTAGGGAAAAAAATCTACTTTTAGAGCAGCAGAGAAAAAGCCTCTCTGAGATTTGGGTTCCAAACACTGGAATATAGCAATGTGAAGAACAGAAGAAGGGAAATAGTCTCCTAGTACCTAGCAAGGATTTAGAGTGAGAACTGAAGCCCATGGTAAAAGCAAAGAGAGAAACTTCAATAGGGGAGGAGGTGGTAGGCAGCACTTTCTCCCTGAGCCTAGACTTTCTGTGTAGGAGAGCTAGCTAGAAATTACAGGTGCATGTGCTCGGGTTATAGTACAGTAATGTAGCACCTGCCTGGCAAGCACAAGGTCCAGAGTTTGATTCCTGCTACTAAAGGAAAAAAATTGCGCATACATGGCAGCTGTGCATGACCCCAGAGGCCTTTACTGAGAGGTGTGCCAGTGACATGGAGCAGTGTACTTGGTGGACTGCAGTGGCTGCTGTGTTGTTTTGATTTATACAACTCATGGCAGAGGACAAATGAATGAGGATCTAGAAAAAAAATCAGAAATAATTTCTCAGATAAGTATAAAGATATTTTTAGTGATCCTAGAGCAGACATAGATAAAACGATAGAGGAACTATGGCAAATGATGAAAGTTATGAGTCAAAAATAGGGAATAAATAGAATCCATAAAACAGACTCAAACAGATATACAAGAGATTGAAAATTCCATTGAAAGTACATGTAGCACAATGAACCACTGTGAGGACAGGATCTTAGATACAGAAGATGGGGCTGTAGTTAACAATCTTTAAAGGAAAGATTACTTAAAAATGCCAAGGTACCATGAGAAATCAGTCCAGTGTCTTCTAAATAATATGATGAATAATAACATAAAATTGATTGGAGTCAATTAAAAAGCAAGAGACAGCATGGTATAAAAAACCTGGTCACAGATATCATGCCTGAAAACTTCCCTGAAAGGGAAGAATAATTTGACATATAGAAAAATGAGGTATTTATAACTCTAATTGATCATGGTCAACAAAACAGAATAAAACTATAGCAAGTCATAGATTTCAAGTCAAGATCCTAGAAATTCAACTCAAGAACAAAATATTAAAAATATTGAAAACTATTTGTGAAAATAAATATCACCTATAAAGGAAAGCCCACCAGAATCACAGCTGACTTTTCAACACAAACCCTCAAGTAAAGCAGAGTAAAATATTTCTAACCCTAAAATAAAACAACCTCCAACCCAGGTTAACGTATCTCACAAAACTATCTTTCAAAATTTATAAAGAAATAAGATACTTTCATAACAAAGAACATTTGAGGAAATTGATGAGCACCAAACCAAAACTCCAAAATATTTTGAATGATATTCTAGAAAGAGATAATAAGCGCTATAACTCCATGAGTGCAAACAGAATGAATCCACCAAGTAAATCCGTCAATTAAACAAAGAGGAAAAATGGGTGACAACAACAGGAAAATAATATTACAAAGATAAGTCAATACATATCAGTTATAACCATCAATGTTAAAATCTCAATTCAGCAATCAAAAGTAACAGGCTAACAGAATGGATCAAGAAGCAAGATACAACAATATGCTGCATACAAGAAGCATATTTAATTAAAAAATTCATATCCTGAAAGTTGAGAGATAGAAAACAATATCCCATGTGACAGCAACTTAGACAAAAGCAGAGGTAACTATTTTATATGCAAAAAAAGTGAATTTCAAGCCAAGAATGATTAAGAGATTCAAAGAAGGTCACTACATCCTTTTAAAGGGAAAATTCCAAGAGAGATAACAATAATAAATATATATGCCTCAAATTCCAGTGCAAACCACTATATAAAACAACTATTAACACACATGAAAAACAAATAGGCACTAATACAA
>NDGN011420229.1:0-30873 GCA_002564285.1 Tympanoctomys barrerae
AGACAGACAGACAGACAGACAGACAGAGACAGAGATAGAGACACAGAGACAGAGACAGAGAGATGACAGAGAGAGGCAGAGAGAGAAAGGGAGGGAAGGAAGGAGGGAGAGAGAGAAAATGAGAGGAAGGGAAGGAGAGATGAAGGGAGAGAGGGGAGAGAGAAGAAGAGAGGGAGGGAGGGAGGGAGAGGAGAGAGAGGGGAGAGATAGAGACAGAGGGAGAGAGACAGAGAAAGACAGAGACAGAGAGACAGAGAAAGAATGCAGCATGCAGCTCATGCAGGGCACAGAGTCAGTAGCCAGGAGTAGTGGCACAAGCCCACAGGACTGTCCCCCACAGATGGCTGAAAGTCTGGCGGAGGTGGCAGCTGGTCAGCTGATCGGTTCTGTGATCTGTGCTCTGTTCATGCCCTCTAGAGACCTTGACACCCAGGGACCTCATTCCTATAAACCCCAGTTATCCCAGAGACTAAATTTGGAGAATTTATACTCTGAGAACTTGTTCTTTTTTTCTTCAGTCAACATTTTACACACAGGGAGGTCTGGGAGTTGATTTTTCCTGGTGTTGTTTGCAGTGTCGCTTACCATTTATGTTGCCTGTCATGAGAGCCATTATAATATTTGCTTAAGTATTTAAATCAAGCCCTTTACTTAAAGCCAGTGGTTGCTGAGCTTTAATTAAAGCATATTTGCATACATTAATATCACCCAGCTTCCCCACATTCTAACTATATTTTTGCATTAAAAACATGACATTTCAATAACAATAGTTGTCAGTCCCTAGGCTCTCATTTATGCCACAATTACAGGTCCCGTTAATTATAGCCCTGGCTGGTTTCTCCAGCTCCTTCTGACAGCGGGTGCAGCCTCGGCTTCCAGTTCTTCAGCGTGTGCATTGTGGCCTCCTAAGAGTGGCTCCAGGAGGCTGCAAAATGTGAAGATGCCCAGCTCCCTTTATCTCTGGCGCCCCTGACATTCTGGATTTCAGAAGTCAAGAGCAGCACATGCAGCTTGTCTATCTCGGACTATTGGGCCTGGAAGCTGCTGGCTAGAACCCCAATCTGTCCTGGGGAGGCCTAGAACACACAAAGCAGGGACCAACATGAACTCTGATCCAGGCTGGCGTCTTGTCTGAGCCTGGAGTATTCAAGAGAAAGAAGTAACTGTGGTAGCTCTGTGTGCTGGGAGTCGCAAAGGAAGGCAAAATAGGAAGCTTCTAGCGCCTGTGTGTGGCAGACCATGACTGGAAGTGAACAGCTGCTGGCCAGTGAGCGCGAGTGACGAGCTGGAGCCTGGAAACATGAAGGATCCTTTGGTCACGGTGACTTGTGCTCCTGCTTCAGGATGTGCTCGTGGTCACGCAGCCCCAGGGAAGCAGTCATTCATTCTCTCCCCTCTTGTGCTGGCTCTTTTAGGACACTAACCACTTGCCATCTCTTTTTCCTTTTTCCAAATAGACTATGAATTCCTGAGGGAAAGGACCACAGTTTGCTTCTCTCCCTGCTGGCTAATCCATAGGCGCCCATGGGCAATCAACATTTCTGGCAGCGGGAGACAGAGACAGAGACAGACAGACAGACAGACAGGCAGACAGACAGACAGAGACAGAGAGAGAGAGAGAAAGGGAGAGAGTGAGAGAGAAAGGGAGAGAGAGACAGAGAGACAGAGACAGACATAGAGAGACAGAGAGAGAGAGAAAGGGAAAGGGAGAAAGACAGACTGAAAGAGAGACAGAAACAGAGACAGACAGACAGAGACAGAGAGAGGGAGAGAGAGACAGAGACAGACAGAGAGGGAGAGAGAGAGAGACAGAGAGAGGGAGAGGGAGAGAGACAGAGAGAGGGAGGGAGAGAAGAAGGGAGAGAGAGAGAGAGAAAGAGAGAGAGAGAGAGAGAGGGAGAGAGAGAGAGAGAGAGAGAAAGAACAATATGAGGCCTGCCGGGTCTGAACTGGAGCAGCAATCAGGTAGGGCAAACTATGGGAAAGGCCGAGCCTGAAGGCTGAGGGCCACACCTGGCAGTGGCGGCAGCTGTCCCCTGTGGTCTGAGCAGCACAGACACTGCAGACCCTGCAGGGGGTGTGGCACTGTTCCGCCACAGCAGTTTCTCCAAGCTTACCCTGCATTTGCCCTCCCTGTGGCTTTTATGAAAAAAAAAAAATTAAATCAACCACTAGCTTATGGTGTCCCAAAACTGCAAAGACAGCCAAAGAGGGGAGATTCTTCGCAAACGTCTTCCACGGCCACAGTGGATTTCTGACGCCACGATACAGCCAGAGGAGAGGAAAGCCTGCCAGGGCCTGGCGCTTCCACACACTGAGGCTAGAACAATAAACAGTGTGCTCAGCAGGCAGAGGGACAGCCTGGATCTGGGTTTCTCATGTTTCCATCCAAATACTGTCCTGCAAACCCCAGCTCTCAGTCAGCTTGTCTACTGTGAGCCTGGAGCTGTCCCTGACCTCTGGGAGCCCTGCAGAGATTCCTGTGCTTGATAACAAGGTGACAACAGATATCTCGTGGTACAGAGAACAGCAAAACATACTGTGAGCCAGAAACTGCTTTGAACCAACTGGAATGAGCCCAAGGTTGCGGGGCAGGTGGAGGGCACTAGGAGGAGAACATGCACCCTTGGGCTCACAGCACTGGACACGGAGGCTTGGGGCAGGCCCACGCTAGCAGCCACTTTGAAGCGTCATCTGTCTGCTGCCTTCTCCAGAGCACTTCTGTCTGCTTGCGTGTTGGTTCACTTCAATAAAGATATGTTAACACAGATTACGTGCCAGAAACTTTGCTGGATTCTGGAGAAGCAAAATGAGTTAGATTTCTTAGGAGAGTTTACCATCTACCTAGAGGAAAAATAGGAAATATTTTTATGGAGTAGAGAGTGGGGATTACAGGGTGTACAAGCTGCTAAGGAAGAATGAGGAGGAATGGTAGGCCCATTGTGGTCAGCAGGGAAGGCTTGCTGGAAAAGGAGCCATCTAACCTGAGTGCAGAAATGAATGGAGCCTCTTCAGAGAAATAAGAAATGTGCTACAGGTGGCACACACACCACAAGCAAAGGCATGATTGTGTAACACCTACTGGTGTGGGTGAGAAGCTGGCCTTTTTTTTTTTTTTTTTTTTTTTTTTGTCTTTTTGAGACAGGGTTTTGCTATGCAGTGCACGCTGGCCTTGAGCTCAGTTTATAACCCAGGCTGGTCTCAAACTTGCAACAATCCTCCTGCCTTAGCCTCCTGCTGCTGGCATTACAGGCTTGCACCACCATACTCATGGAGAAGCTAGAAATTTAATGTTGGCCACATTAAACATGTTTTGTGTGAAGCAGACAAAGAAAATATGAGACCAGAAGGGACTGGAAGGTCCCAAAGTCAAGTCAGGCAAGAGCTTAAAGGGTTTGCTAGACTAAGGAGAGGAGCTTGAAATTTCTCCTGATTCTTTGAACAGGTTTGGTCAGGGAAGGGATGCAAGGTGAGGGCTTTGCAGAGAATCACTGAACTGCAGTGTGAAGAAGTGACTAGGGGACACTTGTAGAGTGAGACAACCAGTTAGGAGGACACCACTGCCATCCAGGAGAGAGCTCCAGGAGCGCCAGAGCATGTGGAGGGGTATTGAGAAGGCAGCCTTGCCCAGACCTGGCCATGAGGCTCCAAGGGGAGAAAGGGCAGAAGACTCCCAGAGGCTTCCAGAGGGGTATGAGCAGGGCTTTGATGCCTGATCCCAGTCATCAAAGATCCCACTCAGGCATCTTAGGGTGCTTTGCAGAGTGCATGGCAAGCCAAGAACAACTTAAAGATTGCCAAATTGGATGCATGAGAAGAGTAATGCCACTAAGTGAGCTAATAATGGTAATTAGTACTATATTAACACTATGTTCCAGGCATTATTGCATCTGCTTTTCACGAGAAATTTCATTTCATATTTACAACAACTCTGTGAGTTGGGACTATTACTTCATTTTACAAATGAGGAGAGTAAAACACCAAGAATGTTAAATAGCTCACCCCAGGCCATACAGGTACCATATGGTAACTCTGGGCCTTTGAGCCCCGGATGTCAGGCTCCCGTGACAATCATCTGGCATTCAGTCATGAGGGTTTAAGTTTGGGTTTAAGTTTTCTAGCAAGTGATTTGACAGATGGGTCCCCTAAAGTGTCAGCAAGAGAGAGGAAAGAGGGGAGAATGGGAGGCTGAAATAGGGTAGCATGCAGGTTAGCGCTGCAACAGCAGGGCCTTAATCCTACTGGGAACTCTAGGCCCCATGGACCGCGGATGACTCGGTGCTCCCACTGAAGAGGCAGGCGCCTCTGCACACCCCCCCCCCACACTTCCACTCAGTTGCAACAGCAGACAGAGTGCACTCTGGTGACTAGACAAAGCCAACAACAAAGGGTGCTAGGAACTCACAAGAAGCCTCTCTGGTACGTGAGCAAGACCAAGGGGATGTGGAGGCCTTCGGCCGCATCTGCTGCAAGCCCCAGCAAGTATCTGAGGAAGGCATGGCTCTGCTTTGTGGGCCACATGGCTGCTTCCGTACATCTCAGAAACAGGAAACTGGGAAACCATGAGCAGCTATGCAAACAAGACAGCCTGAGTGTTTATCCGAGAGACACCCAGATGCTCCAGAGTAGCAATATGGACCTTCTGGAGCTGCAAAACTCTGGATAAGCTCTTGGGTACTACTGACTGCGGGATATTTAAACAAAGAAAGGGAGGTGAAGAGAGGAGAAAAGCTCAAAAGATGTTTGCCCTTTTCTTTTTCCAAAACCATGTGGAGCGAGACTGTTATCCAGCTCACCCCCTGGAGTGACCTCTAAGTAGAAACATTGCCAGTGGTCTGTGACCCACTCACGTAGGCTGGTTGGGTGCATGGGGCCACCTGTTCCATGAAGCTACCATCTATTTTCCCATCAGCAAGATCTCTCACAAAGCTCACCTTGAACACAACCATATAGACATCACTCTGTTTCCTAGCTCCAGCAGCTCCAGCTCCGAATTGCCACTAACGTCCCCAAAGAAGAAATGTAGGCCACGCTGCAGTCCAAGGTCAAGAAAATGACCACGCAGCCTCATTCCTGTAGTTTGGTGCAGAAACAATGGAGAAATTGCAGTACAGTTGAATGTTAATTGCAGTCTTAAAGATAATTAAGGCTTAGAGGAATTAAAGGAAATGCTTTATGACAAGGTCTGCCCCCTGAAATAAAATGTACAGATCCAAAATGTACAGTTTTTTCTCTGTGGTCAAAGCCATACAAAATTATCCTCAAAAGGAATATAAAGTTACTCGAGATGGGCTGATTAAATATGGAAGGCACAGAGGCAAGCATGAAGCTTTATAAGGCCTTTTCCATCACCACCATGCTGTCCTGGAGCAGCAGGCTTTTTCCAGAACTGCTCTCTTCGGCCTTCAGAATTTGGTCTCTGCATCCCAACTATCCAGTAGATTCTCTTCTCAGACCAGGAAGGGGTAGGTGAGAATGACCCGAAAAGTACAATGGAATGCACTATGTCATACTTCATAATGGTTAGGTTGAAGCATGAGCATTTGGATGAGTTCAAGTTAGCAGTAAAGACAAAGTTCAAGCAAGATCTATCAGACAACCAAGAGAATTGTCTTTCACCTATATTCTCCGCATCAGCCTACCACCTCACAAAAGAAAAATGGAAGGACACCTGCTGTCTGAGGAGTGACCGGAGATTATGTAAACAAGGTAGACAGGGCATCAGGGAAGACAGCCCTCATGCTGTGGGGTAAAAGTACTTAGGGAGTCCAGGATGAACAGCCACTCCACAGGCCCCTCTCCAGGCCTTCCACCATGCTACCCAGCATGCCCTAGTTGGGTTAGTCTTTCCAAGCATTCCACTTTGCTTCACCTCTTTAATGCTCCACAGCTACTGCCAAGAACTCCAGACCCTCTATAAAAAAGCATCAGAGATGCTGGTGGAATTCAGGGGAAGGGTGTGCAAATGACTGGGAGATTGGAGACTAAGGACAGCCTACTTTCAAATTCCTTTGGGGTTATAAGATCTGATGCTTTTGGGTTGGGGAGATAGCTCAGCAGCCTAAGTGTCTGCCTCACAAATGCAAGGTCCAGAGTTCAATCCCTGGGCAAAAAAAGGAAAAAAAAGATCTGATACTTTGGCTTGCTTTGCATTTTCTTCCCTATTAAGGACTGAATCATGTCCTCTCAAAAATTCATGTGTTAAAGCTTTAAACCTCAATAGGACTCTTTGGAAATAGGTCCTAAGGAGGTCACTGGGATTAAGTGAAGCCATAAGGGTACATCCCTAATCCAATATGACTGGTATTCTTATAAAAAGGGACGCACCAGGAATGCACGCCCACTGAGAATGGCCGTACAGAGACGCAGCAAGAGGGAAGCGGTCTACAGCCCAAGGAGAGCGCTCTCACCAGAAACCAACCCTGCTGACACTTTCAGTTTGCACTTCCAGCTTGAAGAACGGTGAGATACACTCAGTCCCTGGGCTTTGCTAGGGAAACTTGAGCAGACTAGAGCACGTAGACCCCTCTCTTTCCCACCCCCTCCCCTGGAGCCCACAGCAACACAGTATGGAAAAGCAGCTGCATCCTATTTCTTTGTCTCCAGGATGAAGGGCTGTAGCATAGACTCCTTTCTATGTCACATATAGTCTAAGACTGTGCCAGCAATTGTTCAACCGGAATCGGAGGAAACACGTGGCTCTGCGCTAAGAATGAGAACTACAGCTCTCGGCTCACCGAGCCCGGGGCATTCTGCTGAGCCGTAAGGCACGGCTTATGCACTTTCAGCACTGTGTTTTTCACTTGCTGCATTTACACTAAGCCCCTCTGAGGTGTCAGGAGCAATTCTGGGCCGCTGACTCCTCCGTCACAGACCCCTTGGTGCACGTCAAATGTGGTGACGAGCCTTTATTCACACCGCTTTTCCTAGAGTCAGACAATTTTACTTATCAGATGAAGAAGATAATACTATGGAATATTTGTGAAAAAGAAATCAGGTAAGATATGTAAAACATGTGGAACCTTCTGAGTCACAGGAAGTATCCACCTGGCCCTCCCTGTAGCCAACACATGCCTCCAGTGTGACAGAGACATGCTCTCTCGGATCCAGTCTTCTTTCCTCTTTAGAAACAGGTTCTGACCTTCCCAGGAACAGAAACGTGCAGCACTAACGTCTCATGCCCTTGAAGGTAGATGTGGGCATGTGAAGCATTTCTGGCCAGGCAGATGGAAGAAAAAGTATTGTGTGTAGCTTCCCGAGAGGCTACTTTAGTTTTTCTGGGGAATGAGCCCTGGCTTCGCACCCTTTCTTCCTTCCTGCTGCTCATGGGGTCACTCTTGGGTGTCCTTTGAGATGCGATCATTGACAACCAATAATTTTGGCATCTCTACTGGATCTTATGCATCCATTTTGGACAATGAGGTACTGAGAGGATTTTTCAAAACATTGAGGGTGACAAGCAAGAACGAGCGAGTTACTCTGGGTTCCCGAGTACTCCGAGGAGGCGCCACACCAGCCCCAGGCTGCCTCTCTCGGACCTTCTTGTTTTAGCCACTGTTATGTGGGGCTTTCTATGATAGAGAGCCTGCCCTTTACCTGTCAAATGCTGAAGATAATAATATCTCAGGAATTTTTTTCAGGATGAAATCACGTAATGTGTGTAAAAAACAGGACATTCTAGAAAAAGAAAACAAAAAAACTTAGTACATTTTGATTCACAGACCTCAGCTAAAGGTAGCTATGGTGATTAACAGTCACCATTAATGTTTCTTTGGTTCACTGAAGAAGAAAAAGGAGAATTGATTGCTGGTCAGGCCTGTACCTTACCAGGAGTTTGCTACTTAGTCACGTTAGCTCCCGTGCCTGAGCATGGCCAGACTTTTGCCTGACAGCAGTCCCCGCCCCGGTGGCTTAGTCAGTCTGCTAAAGCCAGCTCTCTTCTGGTTCCTCCTTACTGCTCACTGTGCCCTGAGTTCGTGTGTGTGTCGCTGCTCCCGCTCCCCTTGGATCCCACCAACATGCCCTGCCCAGACCTCTCAGGATCACCGCACACACGCTTGGCCCGTGCAAGGCCCGCTGCTACTTCAGAACCTCTTCTTCAAGCCTAACTTTTCTCTAATACCTGCACAGCCGCAGTTTAGCTCCAGCAGCTAGGGCCAGGGTGCACCTGTCTCCATCTAGAGTAACTTCTGATGTGAACCTTTTGTAGTAAACTCTAGGTCCTGCTGTGGAGCAGAAAGCTGCTGCCTCTGAGGCTGCCAGGGCGCAGGGCACAGGTCCCTTCTTCCTTGCCTGTGTTCACGTGGCAGCTTCCCTTGGGAAGCCTCCCTTGGCTGCTTTCTAGCTGTGCGATTTTGCCATTTCCTTCCTTATATTCTTCTACATTTTCAAATTGTCTGCATGGTGCACAACTTGCTTTTCTCTACATTTTAAGGAGGTGAGGCCAGTTTTTTCTAATATCCTATATGTTCTCTCGGGCTTGGCTCGCGGAAGTCTTCCCAGACCCTCAGAGTCTGTGCTCACTTTGTCCTGGTCCTTACTGCAGGGAAAGGCAGCTGAGATGCCCTGTGCTGTTGTCCACTAGGGAATGTTCCAGCCCCTCGTCTGCACTAAAACTCCCTATGTTGGCTTAAAAATAAGTCCACAAATGCTCATCCCTGAAGTGGAGCCTACCTCTCCTTCACAGTGGGCTGTACTGAATGATTTGCCTCTAATGAATAAAATGTGATGGCAGTGAAGTTGTACACTCTGCCCCCTCCACCCTTCGCCCCCTTCCTTCCTCCCTACCTCTTCTTTTACTCGGGGGAAGCCAGCCGCCCTGTCAGGACACCCAAACAGCACTTTGCACAGGCTGACGTGGGGAGGAACTGCAGTTCTCACCAATAAACATCAGGTAGCTGAGGTCTACCAACGGCGGTGTAAGTCACATTCCAGAGAAGAAAAGAAATGTAAGAATCAAGTTTTCTGATGATAAATCTAAATCATTTTCCCCACTTTGTCAGTAGATCCTGCGAGCCTAATCAAGGGCCTTGGCATTTTCATGGAAGCCCCACCAGAGACTGTGAAGGAGAAATACCTGCTCAGCAGCACTTAGATTTCTGGCCCTCAGAAACCATGGGCAGTAATCACATTTTTATTATTTGAAGCCACTGAGGTTTGGGGTTGTACCACAGAGAACCCATCAGTTCACTGAGGACTATTTTGTGGCATCTTTCACAGTGACTTGTAGAGGGTTGCTTGCCTAGCAGGCATATGTTAAATAAGTATCAGACGGTTGCTTTGACTGGGAAAAACTGCTCAGAAATTGTCAGGCTAAATAGACAGAGCTTCGCTCATGCTAAACTGCAGACATTCTGGGTGGTAAAGAGAACATAAAATGCTGAACCAAGGACACAGCAGGATATAATGGTGTATTAGTTTCCTATGGCAGGCATAAAAAATTCCCACAAATTTGGTGACTTCAAATAATAGATTCATTCTTATACTTCTGGAAGCCACAAGTTGAGCATCAGTTTCACTGACCTAACGTCACAGCGCTGGCAGAGCCAGGGCTCAGGAGAAGGACCCACTTCCTTGCTTTGCAAGCCCTAGAGCGACATCTCTGATATTCTTTGGCTGTGACTGCTTTCTCCACCTTCAAAGCCAGCAGCTTGACATCTCCAAATCTCCGCTACTGTATCCACATCATCATTTCTCTTTTAAGGATTCTGGTAATTACCTCTGTCTCACCTGAATAATCCAGGATAATATCTTTTGTCTAGGACTCTAAAATGAAACATGTCTGCCAAAACCCTTTTCGCTATATAAGGAAACATTCCCAGATCCCAAGAACTGGGATACAGGCATATTTGAGGGAGATTTACTCAGCGTACCACCAGCAGAAAAGCCCCAGTTAGAGGGTCTGACAGATCTGAATTGAAGTCTTCTGATTAGCAGTTACATAGCGCTGAACAAATACTGTGGGATGAAGCTAAGTTATTTTTGATTTTGTTTTTGTTTGTTCATTTGTTTTTGATACAGGGTCTCACTACACAATTCAGACTCATAATGTTCCTCCTATCTCAGCCTCCCCAGCACAAGGACTACAAGCACGCTGCCACCACACCCGAATTCAGTGGCCAGCCTGGCACCCCCAGGGCCCCAGAGAGGTGTAGCATGGAGTACTGGGGATTGAACTTGGGACCTTGCGCTTACCAGGCAGGTGCTTAGACCACCAAGCTGTCTCTCCAGCCCTAAGCTGGACATGACAAAAATAATAAAATGTATTTAATGAATACTGTGGATATATACAAGCACCTGGCACCTAGTGACTTCTCAAGAAATGCTAGCTTTTTTCTTCCTTTCTTATATTGAGTAGCAGGACAGAAATAGACCTGAGCCAGAAAGAAAGGTTTGTAACTAGTTTTATATGGCACTCATCATTTACAAGGCAGTTTTATGTCTATTATCTAATATAACTATTATCCTTATTTTACCGAATGAGGAAAACAGGTGCAAAGATGTTAAATTATTATCCCCCAAAAGCACCTCGCCAGTAAGTGTCAGGACTGAGTTTTCTGATGCTAAATCCTAGACATTTTTCTTTTATACCACATGCATTTAGGGAGAGCAGAGTCATAACAGCTCCCAAACAAACTAAATGAAATGAGAGCAGCAGAACTCTGCTGCTGTGAAGCAGGGCAGAGCTGGTGTGTACACCCTGGAAGGGATGGAAAGAAAGAGGGATCTGAGGAGACGGCGCTGCTTCAAGCAGGCCCAGCTGGGCTGTCGGGAGACGAGACGCAGGCAGACATGCCTTCACTGTGGCATGGACCACTCTAATTCTCTTCCTTTCGGAAAGGGACAGAGAACTAATGCTGAGAGTTGTCATTGACCTTTGGTACCAAGCCAGCTTTCCGACATGGCTAATCAGCTTGGCCCACCTGATGAGGCCCCGTTACAGGAGTCAAAGGCCAAGCTGGATGATATATGCTGTGCCGCAGCCCAGAGTGTCAGAAGGAGGCCCTCCTCAGAAGGTGTTCAGACCAGCCTCCTGGCTGCTGAATTTCACCCCAGACTGGCAGTGAGGGGACACCTCTGTCTGTTCACTAATAGCAAAATAAAATCAATAAGAAACACATTGTACTTAGCATTTAGCATTTGTAAATCTACATGTATTAACCTAAACTCTTTAATGCACATTTTCTCACTTGGCTTCACAATATCGTGCTTATTTTATAGACAAAGAAATGGATACCATGAAAGAGTAACCATTATCAAAAGCTCAGTATGCACCACTGAGGGGGACTTCAAGCCTTATGTAAATATAAGCATCCAGAGTTCCCTGAAGGGTTTTCCTGCCTCCAGATGGAGGACCTAATGCTCAGAGAGGTTAAGCGGCTTGCTCAAGGCTCACAGACACCAGTTGACAAATCAAAATTCCAACATAGAAAGGCAAAGTACTTTCCATGAGAAGATTTTTAAATGAGCATGCCTGGCACCCAGAAAAGAGTTTGAAAGCAGTGCTGTTGATGATAGATATTCTTAGACAGGTGTCGGCCCATTCCTCATCCAAGTATCAACTCCACTGTCTTGCTGCTTTGGGAAACCCTTCTCCATTAGAAAGTACCTGTCATGGGCCAGGGAGATAGCTCAGTAGAATAAGCACTTGCCTGCAAGCATAAGCTCTTGAGTTCAATCCCTGGTACCACAAAAATAAATAATTTTTTAAAATTTTAAATAAAAATTTTAAAAAGTACCTGTCATGACTTATGTCTAGATGTCCTCCCTAAAGACTTATACAGTCATAGGTGGGCCCTTTCGGAGGTGGCTGGATCTAAAGTGTGTGATGCTAGGGTTAACAGTGTGGGTATCCCTGAGTGTTGTACTACAGACACAGGTGTAACACAAGATATACAAATGTATAACAGATTACAAGATCAGCTTATGATGATCACCCACAGAGCTGAATGAGGAAGTGTACAGAGGGCATCTGTATACTAGAGACCAAAGGGTTCAGTCCAAGGTCAAGCTTACTGCAGTGTCATTGGAAGTCCATATCAAGAGACTGATGGGATGACCATCTGGATAGCTCAGTGGACTAAAGCGCCTGCTTAGGCAGGTGTGGGGACAGGGTTTGATCCCCAGCAGGCTGTGCTGGCCCCACCCCTTTGGCACGCTGAGTTGGCAACTAAGACTGGGTGTGCCTGTAATCCCAGTGCTTGGGACTCCATAGAAGGATCACTATGAGTCCAATCTGTGTAGTGAGACCCTGTAGATCCTGTACTCAATTACTAAAGAGAGAGAGGGAGGGGGGAGGCTGATGGGTCTGTGACAGAAGACTGAAGAGTCTACAACAGAAGCCGAGGATTCTGTGCCAGAAGCCAAGAGATGACAACCAAGCTGACTACAAAGACAGAAGCTCCCAGAAAGAATAGACGTAGCTCGGTCTTTGCTCATTTCCTCTTTGGGCCATCCAGGTGGTCAGCTCCCCTAGGGTGTAAGATTGCTGAGCCCATTCAGGTTAAGCTGCTGGACTTCTCCAGCTGACACAATCAACGAACCATTACAGTGCATCATTACTAAATTGGCCCATTGACTGGTTGTCACAGTTCTGGGCGTGGAGAAAACACAACAAACAGAAAGGGGGCTGCTGTGCTCGCTACGTGTTGCTTGCTACTGGCTGCTTTTCCTGCCTTCTGCCAGCATGAAGTGTTTCTCCTCTGTGATGTCCCCTTGCCCTGCCACCCTGTCCTGGAGCCAGCTGATTGCAGACTGAAATCTCTACAAACCGTGAGCCAAAATAAACCTTTCCTCTTCAGGTATTTTGTCTCAGCAGTGAGAAAGACTACCCATACTTTCATGGGGAGAAGTGAATGGACTGAATTCCTACTGCCATCATACCATAGTGACAACCACTTGTCAGAAGGAATGTCGCTTCAGGCAGGATAGGGGGCTATTCCCTTCCAGCTACTAGAGAATTTGACAAACTCACAGTTCAGCATGGTGTGGTGTACAGCATCTTTCTTTATCAAAGAAAGGACTAGAGCATCTCACATAACTATTGTTACTCCCCTGCAGTCACCCCCACAGAGGACACAATAGCTATTTCTGTGCTGTGGCCACAGTTGCCTTTGGAGCCTCCTCAGATGTCCTGGATGTCCACTCATAGAACAATATACAGAAACACACCAGCGCCTCCAGCTGCCAAAAACAGACTCAAGTTATAAAGATCAGGCAAAGAAGGAAGAAGCTGTCCCAGCTGGGCCAGCCCAACTCTGACTAGTAGGCATCTCACCTGAGTGGATAACAGTTGATGGTAGCAGCCAGATGGCAAAGCTTTGATGTTGAGGGGTAGCCTCCACATACATGGTCAGCATGGGAGGAACAAAAATAAGAATGCTGAGAGGAAGTGCAGGCAGGCTGGGGCCAGAACCCAAAGAACACCCAAAGGGCAAAGGAGGAAGGAAGAAGAGGAGGAAAGAGGCAGAATCAGAGAGATCTGCTCTGCAGATTGTGGCCCTAGAGCCCTGGGGCCAATGCCACCGTCAATGACTTATCTCACAGGAGCAGAAGCAGCTGTTCAATCCATATCTTTGCTGGCTCGTAGAAAGAGGCTGGATCACTTCTATAAATTCCACCCAGGTCAGCTGATGAGATGAGAGCCGAGTCAGCCCTGGAAGCAGACCCTGCCTTGGTCGCTGCTGCACCCTGCCCAGCCGGCTGAAAGAATGGCGAGAGCATTTGCTGTGGCCATGTTTGTATTTTATTCATTCTTTTTTGGGGGGAGGAGGCAAAGAATCCTTCTCAGAATTGGAGAGTGAGGGTTGAGTGTCACTGAGGGACCTTGCTTGCTTTTATAGTGTCTTAGTACCTACTCAAAATGCACAACTGAAAAAAAAAAAACATAGTCTTCAATAAAATATGAACAATTAAGTCAACCTTCCAAAGGATCTGTGATAGTTGGGAGCTCGAGCCTCTGTGACAACTGACTGCATTCTTTCTTGGCATCGGGACACACTTGCAGTTGGTGGACAGACCCAGCTGTCCTTCAAGTGGGTCCCCATGGGGACAGGAGCCTAATGGCTTCCTGTTCACCTCCTAGAATGATTTTCTCCCTTCTGGCTTATTTCTGTTTCACTGTAAAGAAATAGCTACCTCTTTGTTGCTCTCCCAGTAAGTTTAACTTTAAAGAGCATTTCCTAAAATACGGAATCAGAATATTTTACATGGTCTAGAAAGGAAGTCCAAGTCATAGCAGTGGCCTGTGATGTCCCCACTCCAGACGCTTGAGCCACAGGTGGCAAGGACTAGAACATGGCACTGAGGTGCGGGGAGACAAGTGCCACCAAACAGTTACTGAGGCAGGACAAGGCAGGCACAAGGAACTCAACCCAGGTCTATGTCCTGAGTGTTAAGGAGAGTACAGTCCCAAAGATTTCTTCCTGCTTCATTTCTCTGGAGAAGGTAGAAATCCTCAGGCTGCTCAGGGGCCCCACTTTCCTAAAGTGGGAAATCCCACTCCCTGAGGAGATGACTGGGGCCCAAAAGTGTGGAAAGGTCACTTCAAAGTCAGCAGGTGGGGTTGGAAGAGACAGGCTTTGGGGTAGACAGAGTGAACCAAGCCCAGACTTCCACTGACAGGCTGAGTCACTAGGAACACATTGTTCAATTTCTTTATGCCTCCCTTTCTTCCCTCGAAAAAGGAGGGTGAAAATACACACCCCAGAGGCTTATCTGTTCAGGGTAAGTAAAGTTTATGAGTATATGGAAAAACGGTCAGAGCAGGGCCTATCACATAGCTACTCAATTAAGTTTCTATTTCACTTACCCTTTTGTGGGTATAGAGTCAGGAAGAGGGCCTGGAGGCTAGCCTCGGAGCAGGGACTGCCACTTGAAGGGAGAGGACATAGCCCCAACCCTAACACAAGGACAGCCTAGGTCAATGCTGGGCAGTGGTTGGGTTCTGATGGGCACAGAGCCTCAGAGTCACCCATATAAGCAGCCACAATTATGAAGTATAGAACATTTTACAAACCTCTAAGCACCTTCACTTCCTTCCCCAGCTTTCGCTCTATTGTATCCTTTGAAGTAAGTACAACAGTTGTGTGTTTTATCTTTTACATTTTACAAATAAAAAACTCAAGACTTCAGCAGTTTATACAACTTGCCTGAGGTCAGAGAGCTAGTAAGACACAAAGCTGGGGTCCAAACCCATTTCCCTGCCCCTTAGTCTGGCGATCATGCTATGGTGCCCCACTAATGAGTAGCTCTCCACCGAGGCAGGACCCGAGGCTGAGGATGAGGAGCTAAGAACCCATCCAAGGGCAAGCACGTTTCTTGGTTGGGAGTTGACCTCTCTGGAGTGGCTTATTAATTTAGTGCTATCTTGACCCCTTCAATTAGCTGCTGGACTGAGACAGGCCCAGGGGAGATGGACAGCGGGGCTTAATGGAAATGGGGATGCTGGTGGCGATATGAACAATCTGAATTATGGTCTCAATTTGCACAAAGCCTGATGGATTTGCAATAATTCCAAGCCAGGTCAAGTGTCTGTGTCTCCTCTTTTGCTGATTGCACACAAAGTCTCTCCATTTGTCAGGCTCTGACTCCCTCCGAGTGGCTGCTGGCCACCTCTTCCTCCTACAATAGCCATGTTCTCCACTGTCCCCCTCACAGCACTCTGTCCCAGAGCCCTCCACAGTGGGCCCACAGGAAGGCTACTACTGAACAGGATCTTAGGAGTATTGAGGTCATCCAGAATCAGACAGCACACACCAAACTGCATAAAGAGCCAATGCTCGCCTGTCCATGGGCCTCACCATGTGGTTGTTTTCAGTCATGATTATGTGTCTGTGATAGTTAACTGATTGCATGAGTAAGAAACATCCACTAAATTGAATCAGCATGGTTCTGGGCGTGGCTGAGGGGATTTGCTGAAGACAGGAGACCCGTCCTAGGGCAGCTTGTCACCTGAATTCTACAAAGGGGAGGTGAGGAAGGAAGGGACCCTTCTGTTTCTTTAGAGGAGTTTCAGCTTCACTTTCACCTCAGACATCTTTTCCTGGCTTCCAGCACAGACTCTTAGCCTCCGCACAAATCCTTCAGCCTTCTTCTATGCACAGCCTTCAGCCTCCTGATAGATTCACGCAGGACACTACAGCGAGCTCCAGGCCTTCACTGGATCCCTGTGATCCCCAGCACTCAGACAGACCTTTGGCACCACACCACACTGTGGCAGCTGCTGTAAGAGCACCCCAGAAAATTCTTATATATTTGTAGATGTTGAATTAAACCTGTTTCTCTAGTAGTGCTGACATAGTGTCTAATGGGTTTGTTGTCAGGTAATTCCTTCAGAAATGTCTCACCAATCAAAAGTACTCTGGGTCCTTTATATCTCAAAACAAAGATTTGGTTGAAACCAGCCAAACACTGTGCCAAAAGTTTATTTGAAAGGTATGGGGTGAAGGAGTAAGGAAAAAACTAGCTCTGTAGAGCAAATTTGGGCTAAACAAAGAGAGGAAAAAATAAAAGCAAAATAAAATTGTATTGTGCGTCTAGAAGATGCAAAGTGGTCTGCCACAAAGACGCACAAAATCAGACTTTTCAGGCCATCTCATCTTTTTAAATTTTTATTTAATCTTTCATTTATTTATTTGATACAGGGTCTCACCACACAGCTTGGACTCATAGTGATCCTCTTGCGTCAGCCTCCCCACTGCTGGGATTAGAGGTATGCACCACCACGCCCAGTTTCGGTGGCCAGTACAGTGCACCCAGGGTTCCAGATCAGCACGACTTGTGGTCCTTGCACTTGCCAGGAAGGCACTTAGACCACCGAATTATGTCTCGTGGGAGTGCACAAGAAGTCCTACATATAGGGCCCTGGGAGTTACCTGGCCCCCTCCTGGGATCTTATGCTAACAGGTCCCACTTTCCTCCAGCCATTTGCCATGCTTCATCTCCTCTATTGGGCTCATCATACATACATATCTTATGGCTATAATTAATGGAGTTTGGAATATAGGTTGGTCTTCCTGTTCAATGACAGCAGGTAGGGTTGGAAGCGTAGGCTTTAGGACAGAGGGAGTGAATCACACCCAAGCTCTTGCTTCACTGGCTGAGTGACCCTGAACAAGTGGCTTAATTTCTTTTTGCTTCCTTTTATTCCTTTTAAAATAAGGATGATGCTATTCACCTGTATGAGTCAGCCTTTCATTGATAGAGCAAAATGCAGTGGAACCTTATTCATGAACTTCATTTGTTCCACAATTCCAGAAAAGATGCTGGCCACATTCATGTTTTCACAGAAAAATGACCAAGATCATGTTTATCATCTGAGGTAGAGTGCGCAAACAAACAAACAAAAATCCTGCTGAACACCCCTGTTTGCGAACCAAATTGTTCACAAACAAAAGCTTTCATGAACTGAGGAACCACCATACCTGACATAGACAAGCTAAGGGGGCAGGTTTACTTTGGCTCATAGTTTCAGAGGTTTTTAGTCCATCCTCAGCTAGCACCAACAACATGATGGAGCAAAGTTGGTCAACTCATGGTGGCTGGGAAGCAGAGAGGAAGGAAGTGGTGGTAAGTTCTGACAGAGTCACCACTTTCAACATGCACATCTTACACTAGTCTGAACAAAGTATTGGAAAGACCTCTGAGGGCCACTGGCCCAACTGCCCGCCTGATTGGTACCTTTGTTTCACAATTTCCCTAGCAAGTGACCATGCAACTTGGCTTGAGTGACTTCAGGGCTAGGAAATCAGTGACTTCATAGGGTAATCCATGTCAGCTTCAGGATGCTGTTATTGTTGAAATGTTTTTCCTTCCATTAAGGAAAAAGAAGAAAAAGTGTATCTCCTTGTACCTCCCATCCTTTCTATTATATATACTACTATCTATACCAAATAATACCAAATAATAAAACCTAAGAAAGTATTTATTCATTAGGTTTATTTTGTGTGCTTTGCTTATTGCGGCCTCTGTCATCTCTTCTGAAGAGAGATAATCCTTGGACTACTTTACACTATTTGATTAGGTAACAAATACTTGGTTCATATTCTGGAGACTTGATGCTGGCTCCAACCACTCAATGGGACACCTTGGGCAAGTCTGTTCATGGCCTCACCTTTCCTCTTTATACCTGGTGTGAATCAGTCTAGATAAGTGGCTGGATAATCCACAATGTCTCTTTCTTACCTTTCTGTCTTAAGGAGTCAGTCAAGCATGATCTTCATTTTATGGATGAAGAGGAAGATAAGAGAAGTTAAGTAACTTCAGAAAGATACTATAACTGATGGAAAGATGGTAGTGATGCAATTTGACTCAAGTTTGTCTCAGTCCCGAAATATGCTCTTAGGTTTTATGCAAAGATCCGATAGTCTCAAAGAGCCTAAAATCTAGTAGGGAGTAGAAAAGCCAAAAACATTAAGACCATGAAGCAAGCTGCAGAGAAGATGCTACTCTGTGCTGGGTTGATGGCTAGTGCTTGACACAAAGTGAGAGCAGAGTGGGCCCAGTGAAGGAAAGGACAGTGTCTTACAGTAAGCCTTGGAGGACAGGGAGACCCAGGCCAGAAAGTACATGGGTTTAGTGAATAGTGCAAGGACAAGAGAGGTAGACAGGGACTCAGAGTGTGGAAAGCACAGTCTAAAGACGATGCTTAGACACATTCTGAAGGGCCTTGAATGCCACAGTGAGAAATGTAAAGTTTCTCTTCTACTCAGTTTAGGAGAATGGATTTCCAGCTGGAAAAAGCACAGAAGCAGTACTACACTGTGGTGTGTGGAACAGAGAGCTCCCATCTACCTGGGACTAAGACCTCTTTGCCACTCAACACACCCTGAGCAGCTACAGACCACAGCTGAGTACAAGAACCAGAATGTAGAGCCTTAGTAGACAGAGAGACCCAGTAACATGCCCCGTCTTCTGCACAATGGAAAATTTGGAGAGTACAAAAAGAGAACAAAGGCAGGGATGGGGTTGAGTGTGACAGAAGGGAGGATACACCACAAGCCAGTACTCCAGGGACTCTCAATGAGCACAGTGGAGCTCACCAGAATGCACCCTGGGGGATAAATGACCCCAACCAGAGTGGTGGGAAATCTGCTGGTCAAGACATCACGCCTAGAGCCGGGGTTGTGGCTCAGCAGCACAGTGCCTTCCTGGCAGATGCAAGGCCCTGAGTTCAATTCCCAGAACCAAAATACAAGACACTGTGACCAGTTTCCTTCTGAGCACTGGACCTTGGGCAGGTGCTCCATATGATCTCTCTCCCATGGAATCTGAGGTGGATACAATCAAGCCAACTGCAGCTTGTGCTGATCTCCTGGAAGTGCAAGGGTGGCAGAAGTGGGAGCTATGTTTCCACATCTTAGATTCCCTCCTGGCCTGACCTGGGGGTGGCAGGGAGCTGAAGAGCAGGTGTGGCAGCTGCTGCAGGCAGGCAGCCTCAGCTGATCCAACAGGAAACATCACCCACTGGCTCCAGAGATGGTTGGGAGGCCAGAGGGTCCCATATTTTGGCTGTGCTAACAGACAGCACTGTGCCTCATGGTACAGAAGCAGTTGACATGCTCACTGAGGAAGGAAACAAACAAGACCTGGGAGATGGGATGGAGAGGAGTCAGAGATGGAAGGAAGTCCCAGTCTGGCAATGGCTCAGCACTGTAGACAGACACTTTCCAGTCATTCCTTGGAAAGATCAGAAAGTCTATTTTATTCTGACCAGAAAAGTTGAATCAAAGCTCCAAAATCATTTGTTCAACACTTCACAAGTGTGAGGGCCTTTGGCTTATATTTCCCCACTTAGTTACCACCATAGCCCGCTGAAGTAGACTAAGCAGATGTTACTCTGCATTTTATAGATGAGAAAAATTGTTCAGGGAAGGCTGTATCTTGCCCAAGTTACACACTTCATGAGCAGCAGTGTGGAGATTCCACCCAAGGCTTCTTTCTTCACAGTCCCTGATCAACATGAAACCATGCTATCAACTGTACAGTGACCACTGGATTTGCAAGAGGAAAGAGAAATGGTGAAAATAAGAATCCCAGTTCATCACTATGGGAGTCCACTGATCTTGCATACAAAACAGTTTGAGCAGTTTCAATGTGGGTTACTCTCTTAGGTCCCAGAAGGGAAGAGGCTCAGATCTGCAGGTGAACTGAGATACACTAAATATGTTGCATGGGCTGTGTAGGGTGTACATCTTCACTAACATTCATTGTTCATCCATTCATCCCACAAATGTTTCTCTCAGTTGGGCACTGTGCCAGTCATAGGGACACAATGAGAAACAGATGACATGGCTCCTGTCCTCACAGAATTTTAATCCTAATAAAGATCATAAAAAAGTAAACAACCAGAAAATGAAAAAAGCTCTCTTCATCTTGCTAAATACAATGAAGCAAAGAAATTAAGGACTAAGTTAGATCCTCAGAGAAAGAGGATATGTTCTTGAGATACTGAGGATAGGGAAGAGCCCTGAGAAGAAGTCTCATTGGAAAAGTGAAAAGAAACCTGCTACATAGTGCAACCATGGAAGACAGTTCCAAGCCAATCATACGGCCACCTTCCCCTTCCATAGAAGGAGAAATCTATGGCATATTTAAATGATGCCTGAATCTCTGGAACAAGCAGAATGGGGATGTAGTACCTAGAGAAAGATACATAAGAATCCAGAGCATTGTACTAACGAGGGAAAGACTTGAATTTCATCTCATTGAGGGGTTTTATGCAGGCTGGTGACTTGATTTAATATATCTTCTTAAAAAGTCATCTGTATTCTGTTGTTGGATTGGCTAGGTTGGAGTTGGACAAAGGAAAGAGTGAGGAGCAGTGTCTGGAATTCTGATGTAGGCAGGTAGGTTCCTGGCAGTGGTATTTATTGAGTTACAGCAGATAAGGTGAGGACAGTTTTGAGTGAAGAGGTGGAAGCAAAGACTTCTCTTTTGGACATATTATGACATGTCAGTGGGCTATTTAGGAGAAGATGTGAGGCAGAGAGCTGAATATGTAATCTGGCCTTCAAATCACAGGGCTGTGCTGAATTTATAAAGCTGATAGCTGTCAGAATGTATGTGGCATTTTAAAGTCATGAGAATGAGACTATGTAGAAAAAATGTAAACAGGAGAAAGAAGAAACTTTTGGACCAGATTCAAAGAACTCCAGCACTTAGAGGAGGAAAGTACAATAAAGAAAACAAGGAATGGGGGAGGGGGTAGAAAGAAAATTAGGGGTCAAAAAGTCACAGAGTCCACAAAAAGTTTCATGTTTCAAGAAAGAAGCAAAATCAACAGTGTCAAATTCTGCTGAGAAATCAAGATGAGGAGTGTTTTGGCCACCAGAAAGCCATTAGTGACCTTGAGAATTTCAGTAGCATGTGGAAGCAGCAGCCAGATGACAATGAGTTGGCTAGAAAACATGTGTGAGACTAAACAACTTCCCCTTCACTCACCAACATAAACAATAGATGAATCGCCTTGAGGTTAAAGAAAAGTTATTGATCTTGTTTTTTTCTTTTAAGTTGGGAGATGCTAGAGCATGTTTTTATGATGCGATGGATGTAGTAGAGTAATGATGCAAAGACACATGATGCAACCAAAGAAATATGATCTTTGAGAGTAAAGAGAGACAGAAACAAAACAACTAGGTAAAAATTGACCTTAAGTGGGGGAAGGATTCTTTCTCTATTGTAGTGGAAAGAGGGAGACTATGGCAATGCCAGGGAAGTTGTATGCTCAGCAGGGAGTTGACACTCAATAGCTTCTATTCCTTCTGAAAGGACTGAAATTATCATCTGAGAATGAGTGTGGAATAAAAGGACAGAGGGCTTAATGACCAAGGAGAGGCATGAAATGATTATCCTGGGAAATGAAGAGTAATGCACTAGAAAGGCAGCATAGTCGCCAGGCTCTGATGAGTGATCAATTGAGATATATCATCATGAAATAGCACTTTGGTGACTTTCTTCTGTTAATATTTAGCTGCTCTGGAGCCAGCACAGAAAAGGAGAGCAGCACTGAGAGATGCAACAGAGGTGTGTTACAAGACAAGTTCAAAGGAGGGAGAGAGGAACAAAGGAGCTGAAAGTCACTGTAGTGATAGACTTCAGAATTTAGGCTGGGCTAGGCAGGGAAGTGAAGCTAAGCAGGCATTGCCTGAAGATGGGGAATAAAAGAGGTCAAAAGGTGAAAGGTGTAGTAGTTGATTTTTCATCACTATAACAAAATACTTGAGACCGTATACTTTATAAAGAAGATTTATTTTACTCACAGTTTTGGAGACTAGAAGTCCAACCAGCAGGAAATAGGCTCTTGTGCACTATGGCAAGAGTACATACATCTCTAAGTTGGCTTGGACCTCTCTTCTTCCCCTTACAAAGCCATTAGGATTGAATCATGAGGCTTCTACTCTAATCATTCCCAAAGGCCCTACCTCTAAACACCACAGGGATACTAGATTTCCAACCCACTTACTTAGTATAATTAATATAAGAACTCTGGGTTAAATGCCTGCATGTGTTCAAGGGCATAAACATACCCAAACCATAGAAAAGGATCTCCATGAAGCCAAAGAACTATGACAGAGGAGGTGCCCATGCAGGAAAGGTACAGCAATAAGTGAGTTGTCAAACTAAGTGTTTGAAATCCAGATTTGAGAAATGGTAGATTCATAGCAATGAGGAGGTTCACAAGGGAGTAAAGAAAATATGGCTGAATATGAAAAATCCAGATGCAGAGAGGTCAGGGTGCTCAGTGACCCACCTCTCTGCAGAAATGAGCTCATGCTTTGTTTAGAAACAAATAGAAGATGCATATAGACATACACCTTGACACAGACCCACCATCCTTAGATACAAATGCCTTGAGTTAAGATGATCTACTCCAGAGTTACTCAAACTTGTACCTCATGAATCAACTATTAGGTGTGGTGCTCTTTATAGAGCATCATGAAATATGGCCGTATTAAATTGAATATAGCTCGGCATAAGATTTTTTTGCAATATCAAACACCATCTAAAACTAAACTCTCATTCAGGTAAGTAGTTTAGCTGATGTCAAAGGCTTAATAGAATGGAATTTAAAGTGGAAAGAATTCTGCCCATTCACTTAATGCTTTCCAAATACCAAGAAAAAGGACTCATTTCCTAATTGTAATTTTTGCTTAAGAGTGTTGTATGCCTAATGCTCTACACACATGGAATTCCAGGACTCTAAGAGCTAGAGTGGGAACTCCAGACCTAAAAGAGGGGAAAACTAAGGAACCCTACTACAAGGACTGAGTAGTAAAGGAAAACAGTTTCTTCCTCTTCTTCTAACAAGGGAGTCTAAGAAGCCTTTCTGAGAAACAACAGCATGACCCCATTTATGTTTCTGTATAAATCACATGGGAACTTTGGCAAATTGCCTCAATCTTTAAACCTGAGACTTCAGTGTTGATTTATAACTCAGCTTCTTTCTTTCTATTTAACTAGTGGTTTTTAAATCCCTTAAAGTAAGAAATATTATGTGCTTCAGAAACAGTAGGAAATAAGGAGCTGGAAACCCCCCCTCCCCCAGAGGCAGTCTCAGAGTGCTGGAGAATAATGTCAGCAAGCTACCTCAATCATTTGAAGCCAATTTCTATTCTCTTTGGTCCACTCAAATGGCTTATCTGAGTTGAACACTCTGTAACATGCAGCAATTAAGAAAAGAAAAGAAGTCTATTTATTGTCATTGTGCATGAACAAAAGGAAAAGATGGAAGAGGCACCATCAGTCTCCCAGCCTCTATTGTCTATTCTGGGTAGAAGACGCTCCCAGATCCAGGCTTACAAGAGACCTGAGGCAAGAAACTAAGAGAACCAGAGGAGAGGGACAGGATCCAGGCTCCTCAAGCTGCCAGGCTGAGTCTAATACCAGGATGACTCAAGCAACCCAAGATATAACCAATGCCTATGGCATCTTTCCAAATTCCTTCCTCAAACTTCAACTACTATTTTATTTCTGGGGATGTTCAACAAACAATGACGTTCTTTTGCTGGTTTATATGGACCACATTGAGCTCACAATGCCTTTGGAACCATTATTTGAACCTAGGATAATGGAAAAGCCTTCATTTCTATCTTTTTTCAAGGTAAGACATATTTAAAGAAAAGGTCTCCAGGAACAAAGTACACAAAGTGAAATTTTTCTTTGCTCCTTTTCACCTCCTAAGGTAAGACAATCACAACAATAATTAGAATTCTAAGATGCATTCTCTACTCAGAGACAGAAAACCCCAAGAGACAGAACCCACTCTGACAGCTATGATAAAAGATAAAAACCAAGCTAAATCCCTAGAACCTGTGAGAAGAAAGGAGGGCCAGCCTGAAATGGAGCTTCCCAGGCTGGAGGCCTCTTGGAGTTCTAACCATGATGACGATCGATGTGGAATATCCACATTGGAGACATGAGGAAGTAGCATGGTACAGCTAGGCAAAGAAAAGCCTTTCTCAATCCCTATACAAAGAAAGTATTGCCATTTGCTGATTCACATTGTCCAAGTGCACCTTAGCAATCCAAGGGAATCAAGCATCTAAAATTTGACAGGAAGGATAGAAATCTAGAAAAAGCTTAGAAGATGATGAGATTTGGGATAAGTGGGGAAAGGGCTCTTTGCCATCACTAAAGGACATAAAGAGGGTCGTAGAAGGTACAGCGACTCCCATTGCTGAGACACAGTACCTCACACCACAATTGAAAGGAGAGGCTGAACAGGGCTCACAGTTTGGCAGCAACCAGTCCATAGCTATCTGGCTCTCAAGAGAAAATGGATAGCACAGGGTGTGGCTGAGCAAGGCTGCCTAGCCCATGGCAGCCGGAAACAGAAGCAGGAGAAGAGCATCAGGGAGAAAGGAAGCAGCGCCTGGTTCCAGACCAGAGCTCCCCACCAGGCCTCCTCCAGGACCTACCCAGACAGACACACCCAGAAGTACACTCCCCCCAACTCTGCCACAGATCTCAGTCAGTCAAGCTGACACTGTGCCCCGACTGCCGTGTAGCCATCCTCGTCTTCTTCATGATTTTACTTCTGTGTTCCTGGCTCCTTAGCCCCAATTTTTTCCTTGATATCTTTCAAACTGCTTCCAGTGCTCTGGGACAGACACCATTAGCAGCATGGCTGATTTTACTGTAAGAAGAGAGCGCTACAGTCATTTTCTGGTTACCTAGGTTTAACTAGATCTACCTCATTTTCTGCTCAAGCCACCAGTGGTTTAGGTTTTAAATTAGTGTTAGGACTCACATTGGGAGAGCCTGAGAAGTAAATATAAAAACCTCCAAGCGAATACATTTGCTTGGAGTGTTGTAGGAATTCATCCTGTGGAAGTGATTATGCATGTGCCAAGAGATGGCTCAGCAAGAAGGTTTACCTCAGCGCTTGTTAAGGTCATGAAAACTTTAGACTTAACATCCGGTAATCAGGAATTGGTCAGATAAATTGTGAAACACTCATAAGCTAGAATATTTGGCAGTCACTTAAAAAGATGTTATACAAATATTTATTAACTTAGAAATTGATTCCCAGTGTGTGTTGAGCAGAAAAGGAAGACCACAAAATACTGTATATACTCTATTGGTAAAATCTAAGTATACAAATTAAACAAGATGAACACTAAGACATTAACGGAATCAGGAGATCATGAGTTTATAGTAGTTTCTGTTTCCTGCCTTACCTGTACTTTCAAAGTATTCCATAGTGAAGTGTTGTTTTAGTAATAGGGAAAAAGCTTTTCCTTGAAAACAAGCCCTCCTACCCCCTTGTCATTCCCACTTCCCCTGCTTAGAAGCAGCGTCAGTTACTGGTTTCTTGAGTGACTTCTCAGTGGTGCTCTGTACACCGAGCAGTCTATGTGAGCAAAATTTCTTTTTATTCCTCAAACCTGATTTAAATTAAATCTTAACCCCAAAAGTCAGGAGACACAGGCTGCCAGGGAAGGAAATCTATTGCCACTGACAGGCAGGGCTGGTACCAGGAGGAAGGAGGAAGGTGCTTGCTTCAGGCATGGAATTTAAGATGGTACCAAACACTCCGTGATTAAGACAAAGAATATGTTAAGATGCTTGGTATTTTAAAAGCCCAAATTATTACAAGTAATCATGAAGAACAAAATAAAGGCAGAACCAGTATTACATTTTTTTTCGTTTTGCTTCAGGCTCTAATACAGCTCCATATGGCACTGTTACTCTCAGTGACAAGGAAAGAAGAGCTAGGAGGGGCGAATGTCAGAGGATGGGGAAAGAGGGAGTCACCTGACCTACCCTGATGTTATGGTTTGTGTCTAATTGTCCCCCCAGAGCCTCATATAGTCATGAGGTGGCCTTCTAGAGGTTGTGATTAATTCATGATTCTGTGCTTGGATTATGGGTGTGAGTGCTGCTGGGATTATGGTATGAGTGCTACACGCAGCCTGGGGCCAATAGGCTGAATGCCACATAAGGGAGACAGACTTGCTCTCTGTTGCCTCAGCTGAGGCTAGTCCTCCTTTTCGCTCTTGCTGTTCTGCTGTTTTCTGTTGCCATGAACTGCTGCCTTCTGCCATGTGTTGGTCTGCTTTAGAGCCAGCTGAGGCTGGACTGAAGCCTCCACTAACTGTGCTAAATAAAACCTTCCTCAACTTTGGGTGTTGGAAATTTGCTCCCAGCAATGAGAGAAAAGTAACTGAGACACCTGACTATTCTCTCTGGCCAGAGATTGCACCTGGCTCTTTCCATACACCACTTTGAGGAGATGGAACCCATGTATCGCACTCGACAGATCCTTCTAGAGGGAAGAAGCCTCTCAGGGTAACACTGTCCTCCTTTCCTGCCCCATCCCTTACTACTTCAGAGAAAGAGAAGGAGTTGCCTAACTGGTAGGTTTTGGAGTAAAATTAAATGTATATAGTCACACCAATTCCTCTCACTTCCTCAGATTATTCCTCCCTTCGGCAAGTATGCAAGAGCCAGCAACAACTCAGCACTTCCCTCACATTCTCAGAGAATTTTCTCTCTAGGTCTGGAGGGAAAGTTCCTGGCGCTGGGTTTGCACAATATACATTTCCTCCTGTCCATTGTACATTAGACCTGGAAGAGATCTGATCAAGCAGGGTTGCTCTTTTGAATTTTGAAATTAAGATCCAAAGAGAGCACATCTGGTCTGTGTAGAAATAGGACAAAGAGAAGCCAGCAAAATCTCTGTGATTGTCCCAGTGAATCCAGGAGCTATCAGAAGGCTCACTATTTCAGACAAATGCAGTCTGGTAATTTCAACATGAAGAGAGCAACACAGACAAAAGATAGTGATGATGGGTCTTGGTGATCTCTGGATCCTGATTCCAGAGACTTCAAAAGCTGTATTCTTGCTGCTGACCTCCTGGGCACTTCGGTAAGGTCCTTTTTCCAAGTTCAAACTGGCTTGTATAGTTGCCTGTTACTTGCATCTGAAGAGCACCAACACAATTATCATTCCTACTGTCACATCAAATTCACACCCACAGTCTCATTTGGCCGGGACTCTGCAGACTTAGGCAGCCAGGCCATTGGCCTGGTTCTGCATGATTCGCCCACTGAGTTTTCCATTCTCTGCATGACTTATTCCCTGCACACCTCTCCCTGTCTGATCCTTTTTCTTCTTTTCCCTTTAAAAATGTCACTCCCCACGAATATGTTCTACTTTGTATTGATTACTTCCAAGATGTGTTAGTCAGTGTAATTAATACAAGGTGTAATAACAAACTACCCAGGGCTGGGAATGTAGCTCAGTGACACAGTGCCTGCCTTGTAAGCGTGCGTTTACCCTGAGTTTCATTCTTGATATTAAGAAAAAAAAAAGAAAGAAAGAAAACTCAGTAATTTAACACAATGAAACTATTTCTCACACAAAATTCAGTCTGGATGATCCTCTTTAGGCATCTGTTTCAGTTGGCTCTTGTGCCATGACTCAGAGACCCCAGCTCCTCCTAGTGTATAACTCTTCCAGTGCTCCGTAGCTCTCCACTTCTTGCTGCATGGTTGGTGCATTGGTTACTTTTAGGTTTCTAGGACAAAATACCTGACATCCAACACTTACAGATGAGGTTGATCTTGGCTCATGGCCTTTGGTCCACGGTTGTTGGCTCCAAAGCAGAAACAGTGTGATTGAGGAAACATGCCCACCAATGACGATCAGAAAGTAGAAAGAAGAGGAGTCAAGAACACGCAGACATGCCTCAGGTTACACACACACACATACACACACACACACACGCACACACTAACATGGCCTCTTCTAACAAGTCCTCACTCCCATTAGCACATTCTAGCCATAAACTTAACAAGGGATAAACCCACTGACAAGATCTAATCTGAGCCCGTGAAACATTGGCATGGTAGGGAGCACATTTTAGTCCTAAACCTGGACAGTTGGGAACGAGAATAGAGACATAGATAATTGCATTAAATGTTTTCTGGCCATGCCTGTCTAGGAGTGGCTCAGGTCATTCAAACTCACAGTCCACTTTCCTAGCTGCAAGAGGAGCTGTTAAGACATTTCTAGCTAAATGGATGCACCTTGAGACTAGACTCTGAAGTGAAATATGCTGAACATCCAAGTTAAAGACTGCATTGTTTCTCTGCTGTGGAAAACCAAAAGCATAATTAAGGGTAGACCCTGGGAAATGGCAAGAAAATGTTTAGATGTGATGAGGAAGGAGGTGAGGGAGGGACACAGGAATGAAGGGACAAGAGAAAAGAGACTAGAAGAGAAAAATGGAAACAAAGCTTTTGTAACTAAGGAGAAGAAGAGTGGTTGAAGGAAGGACGGGAATGGAGGGAGAAAAAGAAGCAGCAAGACCCATCATGCACAGGGGCAGGTTCCTCTTGAGGAATGCTGCCACTATGTATATCTAAAAGGGACCAATTAGAGAAATCCATTTTGAAACAGAGCTGTGGAATGTTGCTGATTGTATCTGTTGTGTGTCTTTAAGAACAGGGCAGACGCCATACAACAGGGGAAGGAAGAAGGTCTACTTTTACAGTAAAGTACATTTCATCTAGTTCTATAAATCTGAGAAAGCCACGACCTCTCATTTCTCTGATCCTGTGAAATTCACTAGTGCAGCTGTGCCCCTTGGTTTTACAAGAGGTGCTGCCGCAGCAGCGCTGTGCTGAGGAATGGGCACTGGCTCCTGAAAGCCAACCGCCAGATCTTCAGAAAAGTGACTCTCCTGTTGTTCATTGAACCCATTTGCAAATATTAAATGACAAAACATAAATTATCATTAAATTTTTTTTAAGTAAAGGTAATACATATAGTGAATTTACCACTCGATTGCTTTACCAGATTGCCTTCTTATCTATAGTCTTGACCTGTTTGCATCCATTGTCATTTTAGAGTAAAAATAGAAGGCAAGGGTGCATGTGAGCAATATTCCAACTGCACCTTCAGTGATGTCACATCTGCAACTTGAAATCAGCGGCAGTATTCATGTCAGGAAGACCTGACAGTGCTACAAAGAAAGTTTCCTGCACCCCAGACTGAGTCATCAAATATTTAGAGGGTGGGATTGCTTTGCAAGGAGAGGGAGGGATTGTGAAGAGACTGAGAGCTGGAGACGCCCCAGAGCCCTACTCCCTCCCATCTACGTGGCTCAGAGCAGAAGTGGCCCTGGTAGGTTCATGGACCAGCATCCGTGTAAGCTTTTGTTTCACAAGGATGTTGGATAGCTTGAGAGCAAAATCTTCCAAACTCCTGGGCTATAAGATTTATATGGTCCCTTCCTGCCCATTCATTCTTTCCTCCATACATTGCACTGAACCTTTAATGATGTCTGTGTTGTGCACGCAGACAGAGCAACAGACTCTTCGAAGTCAGTTATGACATCAGTTAGCATCCCGTTCTCTTCCCAGGGGAGAGGCAAGCAAGTGGAATACCATGGTGTGAGCGCCTCTAGGCAGCTACCCTCAGGTCATGTCCATCTCACTTATAGAAGAGGGAAATGAAAGCACACACCCACCCAGACACCCACAGGGAGCAAGACCAGGACTTTTCACCACTCTTCCTGTTCTGTCCGCCTCACCATGGCTTGAATATTCATTCAGCAGCCTTTACTGACCACTTACCACATACCTGGCCCTGTTCTAATGCTTGGTGCATATCAATGAACTCCTAAAAAGGAATTAATCAGATTTAGGCTGATTAGGATTTGACCAAGAGAAGCATCTTTCTCAGCCTTGGCTTTTTGTGGTTGTTTGTTTGTTTGTTTTTTTCTTTTTGTATTTTAGGGAAGGGTCTACAGGGTGTAGACCCAATCTACTAGATTGGACTCATAGTGATCCTCCTGTTTACAGCCTTCCAAGTGCTGGGATTACAGGCCTGTACCACCATGCCCAGTCTCAGTCACCCTCTCAGCATGTTCTGGGGGTGGGGCCAGCAAGGCAGCCCTGGGGATTGAACCCCGGCCCCTGCACCTGCTTGCAGGTGCTTTAATCCACTGAACTATTTGGCTGGCTCTCCCAGGCAGAGTTGTATCCTCTGGCTAATTTGATCCTCTTCTTGGTTCCTTGAGAGGCACACACCACGGATTTTTACACTCTGGGCAGGAGAGAGCTGGGTAGCAGATGAAAGCCAAGAAAGAAACATGAGCTTGTAAAGAGTGAGTCCCATGGACAATGAAGCACTCCCTCGCGAGAGGTGTGGCTTAGGGGTAGAGCGCTTGCCTAGAATGCTTGAGGCCCTGTGTTGCATCCCAGGGTGAGAGGGGTGCTCATTAAAAATAAGTATTTCCCAGCATTTTGCTCCATTTTTATAAAAATTTGGAGCCCCAAAGTCATTTTTTTTTTTTTCATTTGTGTATTTGGTACAGGGTCTCACTATGCAGTTCAGACTCATGGTGATCCTCCTGTTTTCAG
>NDGN011420231.1:0-23645 GCA_002564285.1 Tympanoctomys barrerae
TCTCCTTCTCCTTCTTCTTTTGTATTTTAAGAAAGGGTCTAGAGGATGTTCAGGGTCTCACTAGTATATCAGACTCATAGTGATCTGCCCGTTTACAGCCTCCCAAGAGCTGGGATTACAGGTATGTGCCATCACACCCAGTCTCAATGGCTGTCTCAGTGTGCCCCTGGGAAAGGGCCTGCAAAGCTAGCCCCTGCACCTGCTTGCAGGAGCTTTAATCCACTGAGCTATTTGGCCAGCCCTGATCATTATTATTATTTTTTAAATTTAATCTTTAATTTATTTGGTATGGGGTTTTGCTATGCAGCTTGGACTCATAGTGATCCTCCTGTCTCAGCCTCCCCAGCATTGGGATTACAGGCATGCATCATCACACCCGGTTTTAGGGCTGGCACAGCATGCGGTGGTACTGGAGATCAAACCTGGGTCTTTGCACTGGTCAGGTAGGCACTTAGACTGCTGAGCTATCTCCCCAACCCCTCGCAGATTGTTTTTAAAAAGGTATTTGTATCAGTCAATGCTTGTTAGCGTCATTTGTAGAAGTAGCAAGATATCGGTCTGCAGGCTGGAAAGGTGAAGGATCCAGGGGAAGGCTTGGAGTCCGTGGTGTGGTCCTGTGCAAGTCCACATCAAAAGCACAAAGAATCAATGGCGAGAGCCCAAAGGATGTACGTGGGAAAGGCCCAAGAGCCAGTGTGAGAAGCTAAAGTGTCTGTGCCCAAAGGCTGAAGGATCTGAGCCCGAAGACTGAGGGATCTGCACTGCAAAACAGAAGACAACATCCAAGGTGAACGAGAGGGTTAACACTCCCCTGAAGAAAGAAAGCAGCCAAAGTGTCAAAGAAAATCTGCCAAAATCTTTCAAAAGAAAAGCAGCTGCAACAAAGCTTCAAGGAATATCAGCTGAAATCCTTTCCTCCAATTCTCCTTTTACAGTATTCCAACCACCATCCTGACTCAAGCTGTGTTCCCACTCAAGTTGGCAATTAGTCCATTAACTACCACAATATTGTACAAATAAAATTAATGTAAGCCATTTATACTTAACCTAAATTCAGATGTTTCAATGCTACAGGTATATTAGTTGGGTTTTCTATTGGAGTAGAATCAATAGAAAAAATATATGTACAATTATGCAAAGGGATTGTTATGGTCTGTATCTAGATGTCTCTGCAAAGTCTCATGTGCTCATAGGTAGGATTTTTCAGAAGTGGCTGATCTAAGTATATAAATATAGATTGAGAGTGTGTAATAACTAAATTGCTTCTGTGATTGGCTTAGCATTGCTCTGGGTATGGATAATAAGCCAAAATCTCTAACAATTAAGCTTCTAGCCTGGTTAGAATATAAAAGGAAAAGTGGAAGGCAGTTGTGCTGCTTTTTGCCTGCCCTGCATGGACTGTTGGTCCTCTGTCATGCTCTTTGCTATGCTGCCCTGCCTCGGAGCCCACTGCAGATGGACTGAAACCTTTACAAACTTTAACTTGGACCTTTTCTCCTTTAAGTATGGGTGCTGAGTATTTTGTCTCAGCAGCAGAAAGTAACTAAGACAGGGATCAATAGTGTTAGGTGGGCTTACAGGATCAGAGGCAGGAGAGTCCAGAGTGGCCATTTATGTGCTGTAGAGCCAAAGGAACCAGCAGCTCAAGGAGATGGAAACCACAGAACAAGAGAGATCAGAGATATAGCACCAGTCCTGCACTGAAAGGCTGAGTACAGCAAAGCCTGGTATCCAAAGGAACTGGTAACAAAAGTAACACCCAATCAAGAAGAACTGGAACTCTTAAAAAACAGAAATTCCTTTTTCTTTCTCTATTTTATTTCAACTAGGTTGCAAGACTATGGGTTGGTGTCATCCATAATCAAAGTGGTCTCCTCCTCCCCCAGTTTGCTGGTGAACACGCCAGTCTCCATGGACACACCCAGTACTGCTCTTTACTCATCTAGACATTTCTTAATTCAGTCAAGCTGCACATCATGATTAGCAGTTTTTATTGTGAAGGCTTTGTACACCATGGCTGTGGTAGAACATCTCTAAGGCTGTTGAGATTCAGATATCCATTTAAGATTATAAATTCAGCACATGGTTTCTGGTTCATTCCCTCCTATAGCTTCTTAAAAGATCACAGAACTAGTGAACCTGTTTATTTTTTCTCTCCAATTTCAGTGAAATATTATAATACAGTCAGACCTGCTGCCTGCCCCATATCTCACCTCCTCTGTTACTTTTGTTTAAAAGAACTCTTAACTCGAGTAACCTTTTATTTTATTGTGATGAATACAAACATAGAGAGGCTAATGCAATGAACCCATATGTCATTTCTTACATGATCTCATTATTTACATTAGACAATTACTAACTGATGACCAATTTATTACATCTTTTTGGTTCTCAATGGGGTATTATTTTGTCTCCTAAGAACATGGGACAGTGTCTGGTGTCACAATGGGAAGATATATAACAGATATCTATTGGGTAGAGTGAGGGATGCTGATAAATATAAACTAATTCCAGGACAGTACCACAATCAAGTATGCCGCCCAAAAGCATCAATCTTCTGGGTTGAAAAGTCTTGACTTTTGTCTGTATCTACTGTCCTCCCACCTGAGAGATGTTTGGAGCCAGTCCCAGACATATTTCAGCTATAAATACTTCAGCATGTACTTCTGAAAAATAAGGATTCGAAAAACAGAACCATGCTACAATTGAGCCAACTCCCTGAGTTCAATCCCTGGTTTCACCAAAAGGAAAAAAAAGAGTCCCCACTAGTAGAGAAGGACCTCAGCAGATGCAGCCACTTGATCTTGAACTTTCCAGCCTTCACAGTGATGAGCTCTAATTGACCTCTTTTCCTTACTAATCAGTTTCAGGCATTCTGTTCAGCAGCAGGAGATGGACTAAGATAATCTCTGAGAACATGTTAAGTGAAATAGGTCAGTCAAAAAGACCACATATTGGGCTAGGGAGTTGGCTCAGTGGAATAAGTGCTTCCCTGGCAAGCGCAAGGGCGTGAGTTCAATCCCCGGTCCTGGAAAAAAAAAAAAAAAAAAAAGACCACATATTGTATGATTCCAACTAGGCACAATGTCCGGAATAAGTAAATGTTTAGAGACCAAGTTTATATTGGTACTGAGTAGAACTGGGCAGGTTAGGGAGTATACAGTGACAGCTACTGGGTGAGAGTTTGCTTGTGGGGAGGGGAATGGAATGGAAATGTTCTAAAATTAAATTATGCCACTTATGTGTGTATCCTTGTAAATATAATAAAAATTGAGTGATATACTTCAAGTGGATGGACTGTATGTATGGGAAGTAAATCTCAACAGAGTTCTTTAAAAATATATGTATATGTGCAATTAATTCATCTTTTATAACTCTGCCTCAGTTTTATTTCAGGATTATGCATGTGTTTGAAAGAATGTCTGAATGTGAATGCCATTTTAAGATGAAAGACATAAAGTTCTAACATAATTTCAGGAAGCTAAATATATTATACACCCACAGGCACAAATAACATGAGCGTGAATAACATGTGTGATCAGAGTGACAATAGGGGCATGCACAGCCCTAGCAGTGAGCTTATTAATCATTATTTGGAGATGCTGGGAATGAACCTGAGTTCAGTTCTTAGTTGGACATAGTTGGAAATTCTTATTATTTTATTTTTTTTTCCTGTGGCCATCTCATGGCCTTCCATCATTCACAGACTGGCCCAAGGACTCCAAGAGTGTCTGCCAGTTTGGTTTGCTCTCCTTATGCACCACCTTCCTAAGAGGTTATTGTGTGTTACCTGACTACAGATATGTAAGTCCTTTTATTACAAGATGGGGCTTCTGGAGAGAAAAGCAGTTTTTAAGTCTTGTACAAACTGAAAACCAGCAAATATTTCACTCTTGTCTTAACCCGGGATCTTGCTTTTCTGATATGTAACCATCCCCTGCCTCCTAGTCCCCTTTGTAGATGCAGAACATACACCTAATCTGGAGGGTGTGTGAGGGGGGCTCTGAATGCCGTGGTCAATCTGGGTTCCTAGGGCAACTTTGGCAGCCTAACTTTGAGTACAAATTTATTACAGAAGCTACTGGCCGTAACCCTTAGATCCCCACTGGGCCTTTCTTTCCCTTCTTGCCCTTATACAAATGTATTAAAAGTTTTTAAGGATAGAGTAATTGGAAACATTTTTATCAAGGACAAAATGATACAAACACTACAGCAAGAAGTCTTTCTGTGCTGCCACGAGACACCAGAGTATCCTCTCTCTGGAGGAACTCTTGTTTCCAGAGAGCTTTAACAACCTAGAAAGCTAGTGATGAAATCCAACTTCTCTCCCCTCATTCTTTTGTTCACCATTCACCTGTCCTTCCTGTCTTCTTTCTTCCTTGGGGTCTAAAAAAGCCTGTCCTTGCTTTCTACTCAGACAACTGTCTCAGCTTCAGCTCCATGCTGATTTTCAGCTTTTAAAAGGCTTTATCACCTCAGCCCAAAAAACCCTGTAGCCCCTCTTGGGTAGAGATTTACAAGCAGACTACACATATATCTACACAGGCACACACGTGCATGCATGCACACATGCAATCTGAACGCATGTGGATATGCATCATTATTTTTGCATACTAACATAGTGTACTTATTTCACACACATACATCAGGAAATATCTCCACTGATTTATTTGAGTGTGAAGTTTTTAACATGCAAAAGGTATTTTTCTTTTTTGGTTTCTTATGACTCTGCCCTTCTATTTCAAGTACCAGGTTGTGCTTGTTATTGCTTCAAGACGGGGGTACGTGCTTCAGGGTGGGTTCAAGATAAAGAGAGATAAAGCCAGACTCTTGGAGGGAAAGAAAAAAGGCGGGGTGGGGGGGGGAAGAGGGCGTCTGGGAATCTCAAGAACATCTTTATTTCGCCTTTTAACTCTCCGCCTTTCTGATTAAAGGGTTCAGCCCTGCTCCCCCCGCCCGCATTCAATTATCCTCAGCATCCTTTCTCAGACGCTGTCACCTCCACTTGCTGAGCCACAGCCCCATCCTGAGCCATTAGTCCTGTTCTTTCCTTTTGGCTTTTCTTTCCTCAGTTTCCCCCCCGCAATCTTTATAAATCTTCCTCGGAGGAGGCGCGCCCAAGCGGGTGGAAGTCTGAACACAATGCAACCTGAGAATTTCTGTCACTCTCTGCATATGCTCCTAAGTGCTTTAATCCCAATTAGGGGCGGCTGACACACGGTCCTATTCATTCCCATCGGCTCTTGAATACATTTGCCTAGAAATGAACTTCACAAATAGAGGCGCTCCTAAATGTGCCCAGCAGCAAGGAAAATCGAATTGAGCGCGGGCTCATTCGGCGGAGGCCGGCGGAGGCGCGCTGAATGTGGAGGTGCCCCAAGACATTGCAATTCAGCAGCACGCTCGCTGACTTTTCTTCGCGCCATGTCAACCGAAAGAGCCAAGAAATAAGTTGGGGAACTACGGTTAAAAGGCAACTCGAGAGGGACTCTGAATACTTTTATTGAGCCCTTTCCAAAGGAGGACTTAAAAAACAACAACAAAAAAGCACCACAAAACCCACCAGCAGTGTCCGGGCTGTGTCCTTGGCTGCGCGCTCGGAGCCTCCCGGCCGCCGCGCATCCACTGGCCACGTAATTAAGGGAACGGCCCCGTCTCTGGCGTGTCATCCGGTGGCGTTCCCAGAGCCCGCCGCCGCCGCCCTATTGAGACCCTGCCTTAATGTCCCACCCGCGCCTCGGGGGCCGCGCAGCTGGTCTGCGCTGACCTGGCCGCCTGGCCGCCGCGGACGCGCTGGGGGGAGGAGGGGGCGTCCCGGGCCACCTAGGGCCGGGAGCGGGCCACTGAAGCGGGCTCTTCAGGCCTCTGATTCCGCCGAACCTCGCCGCTCCCTGCTCCCTCCATCCCGGACGCGGTGGGTTGGCGGTGTCCTTTGAGGACTCCGCAAACATCGCGTCCCCAGGCGGAGGCCCCTGGAGGTCTCCAACTTGGTCTCCCCAGGAACCAGAAGTCCAAGGTCTCTGCGCAGAGGAGAACCGAAGCCCCAGAAAAGGGTGCGGCCAAAGGAGCCACTGATCTCGGACCCGGAGTCCTGCGCTTGCTCCTTCCCTTTAGGCGGAGCCCAGGCAGCGCGCGCGTGCTCGGCGCCCGCGGAAGCTCTAGCTGGGGCAGGGAAGCGCATCTCTGGGGTCGGGGCGGCCCCCTAACGCAGATTGCTCTGCAAGCCGCGTGGCGTGCGGGTCTCGCTCCAGGCCGACTCAGGAGCGGGGTACGGCTCGCGAGCCTCCGCCTCATTAGGGGCACCCTGTTACGGGGAGCCGAGCCGAGTGGGGAGCAGGACAGAGACACGTCGGTGTAGGAGGGATTTCGCTTAAACAGGGCCTCTGGACGCCCATTTTAAGTTGATAAAAAAGCCGAGTGGAATGTTTTGATTGAGTCTCAACATTGTCTTTGAATAAGGCTGAGACCATGTAATTAATGTGTCTTTTTAATAAGGGACAATACGGTCGTTCAAGCTATTTAATTTCATTTAATTTTCCATCCCATTTGCTGCACAGCCCGCTTTTACTTTTTAACACCCAGCCTTTCACGGCCCATCTTGCTCCAGTGGGCACATTAGATTGGTTTCACCCTTGCTTTTTAGGGGAGGAAAAATAAAAGAAAATGTGTTCCTTTCCTCCTTTGTGGACAATTTATTTCACTTGGGGAACTTCAACTCTGAGCCACAGGACAGAATAAAACTCGACGAGCTGGTGTGAATGCCTCTGGCGCAGGCTCTTTCTTCTGGCGGGGCTGGGAACCAGCCACAATTGGCTATATTAATAAATAACTTTCCTCACAGTCGGCCTTTACATGGTCCTATTGATAAAATTGTTCGCGTGTCGTTCACGCTTTTTCACTCATTAAGGAGGGCCAGGGAGGCGCCCCGAACCCAGGCCCTGCGCTGGCCCCTTCCCGCTCACAGTGCTGGTAATTTAAACTGGGAGTCATCGCGGTGTCGCCAGGCCAGAGGTTAGAGGGACATGTTCATGGCTTAAATTTATTGCCCTCGACTCTTCGGAGTGGCTTCCTCTCCTCCTCCCCTCCTCTGGCTTTTGCCATTCATAGGCCTCAGGATCAAAGGCTCGCTCTCCTTTCCCCAGGGCAGCCTAGGAGGCCAGCAGAGGAGCTATTGGGAGGTTAAGAAGAAAACTCAGTGGCAGAAAGTGGCACTGGCCATGGCCTCATTGGACAAGCACAGAGGCCACAACGGTGGCCGCTGGACCTATGCAGGGGATATTCTGTGTCCTAGCAGCCAATTCTACATAGGTGCTGGATTGGGCCCCAGGGCTGGCTTTCCAGGTGTCCCTGCATGTTGACTTGAGATTTGAAAACTTTGACCTGGCCTAGATTCTTAAGTGGCTCCAAACCAAACACTATGGAGCTTTGAGGATGCTATGGGTGCTGTAGCAGACCTTCAACAGATTGAGGTGAACAGTGACGAGGAGCCAAATGCCTGCCTGCAACCAATGGGTCCATTTCATAGATTAGGAGACTGAGGCACTGAAGTAATCCACCGAAGTCTTGAGGTGTCACCATGCCGACTGAATGATGCTCCAGTCTCCTATGTCCAATATAGCAAATACATGTTTCAAACCAGCTGCCTTGAGCTTCTCTAAGAGCCCTCCTTTGACAAACTGTGAAGTTGCAGATGTTGCCACCTGTGACCTAGGCTGTGTTTCACCAGAGACTCCTGAAGATGAGACAATTACACTGTCCTTGGCCAAGCACCTAAAAAGGCCATGTGGATGCTGCTGGGGAAGATTTCTCTGCCCTTTTATGTGTTTTTTGACCTCAGCTGGGAAGATCAGCACCACTCAGGCTTCTTAGAGAACTGTGGATGGGCTCCTGGGCTGTTGCTTGGGATTTAGGAAAGGTTCCCACTATCAGCAGTGCCCAGGAAGCTCCATAGCTATCCAATGACCTCCATGGCCCAGGAACCATTTTGTGTCAGTACAGTTCTCCATAAAATAGAAGCCTTCCCTAAAAGAAAGGTGTGTGTGTGTGTGTGTGTGTGTGTGTGTGTGATTTTTAACTCTGATGTACCTGTCCTGTTAACTCACCCCACTATGCATAAGTGCTCCTCTCCCAAGGCTTTGGAAGACTGTGGGATTTAAAAAAAAAAAGTAAAATCAGGTTTGTTGGTTCTAGGGAAGGATTTTGTTCCCATTATAAACTTAAATTATTAATTGGCATGTGAGGGAATCATGAATAACTTGACCCAAAGAACTACTCTTCAACTCTGCATCAGGTGGATGGTGCAGGACCTCTTTTGAACGCTTGGGCTCTGTGGCCCCTTCCCATCCTCAGAGAGCGAGGACCCTACAGTGTACCTGTGTGCAACCATGCTGCATGGCTGACCTCAAACTGGTCCTGAGGTTTCCTAGTTCAGGGCGAAGCGGGGCAGAAGGAACAATTAAAGCTGTTCTAAAAAGACACTGGCCTGAACCCAATCCTCTGAAATGGTAATATGGCCGTTATTTAAAAAGTGTAGGTATTTTCTGGTGTCTTCCCATCAAGTACCTGCCTAATTTCTGTATGGCACACGCCAGAAATCAATAGAAGTTAACAAGTCCTCCAAACAGTACCCATCTCTTTGTTTAATCTCCTTTACAATAAAGCCAAGGGGAGAGAATTAAAAATCTTTGAAGTAGACCAAGGCTCAAAGGAATCAGCCAAGTAGACTTAAAGTAGTCACTTATTTCCCAAAACTGGTTTGTCGGCGAACAATAAAAAGAAGTAAAATTTATGGAGAAATTATACAGTGGATTTGTCACTTAAAATATCGTAACTGTCTTGAGGACAATGCCCCATGCTGAGGATTAATGGTCCTGCCGGACCTTTGATTCACCATCGCCTTTTCTTCGCCCTTGACAAATTGGATTTTTAGGAATGGGAAGGTCGCCTGGACCATTGTGTGCTAGCCATTCAGAGCCCTCGATTATGCAGGGGGCTGAGGGAACCACTCCATGTGACCCTCTCGGGTGGGACCGTGCAGCTGCTTCGAAGCACAACTCTCTCACCAAACTCCGCGCCCTTGCGCTCGCGGTGCCAAAAGGCGCCCGCCCCGATTGAAAAGGCGCAGTGCATGCCCGTTCGCGTCACTCCGCGGGCGGAGGACGCACGTCGGGGCGCGGTTCCCTGGCTAGTTTGCCGCTCAGGCTCTGACTCTTTCGCCTTGTGAAAGTCCCCGCGAGCCCCAGCGCCTGCCTGGAGGCAACGGCAACGATGCAAGGAGCTGCCCGTGCTCCCGCCACCAGCGTGAGTGCCGACTGCTGCATCCCGGCCGGCTTGCGTCTGGGGCCGGTACCCGGCACCTTCAAGCTGGGCAAATACCTGTCAGATCGCAGAGAGCCCGGGCCCAAGAAAAAGGTATGGGCCATTCTGACCTCCGCTCCTGCCGTGCGCCTCCCTTTGCCCTGACCCAGGAACGCAGCAGAGAGGGGCAGTGGGGGAACAGATGATTGACTTTTACCTGCTAATCCTGCCCGTTAGAAGGGAATTTCGATGTTTTTCCTAACAAGTTTCATTAACTGAGAGCTGGACCGTGGGTTGGGCGGAAGGGTAAAGTCGTGGCTGAAAGGAAAGAGCTCCCGATTGCGATGCACCAGCTTTCCATACCTCGACCGTTCGGAACTAGGGGTTTGTTTCCCCAGAGCTCTGGGGTGCTGTTAGTGCGGTGTCCGAGGGTCCTCCACCCTCCCTGTCCTTGTCCCTCTAGGTGAACGCATCCTTCCTGTAAGGGCACAGGGCATCGAAGACTTTGCTTTGTGCCTTCCCCTCTATACGTTAATTTGAGGTTTAAATTTGTCTTTAAATAATTTAGTCCCATTTTTCTCCCCGAAAAGATCATCCGTGGGAGGTTCACAGTCTCCTAAATCTCCCCCACGTTTTTCACCGGTTTACTCGTAGGCTTGGAGTAAATGGAGACCTGGTGGTAGTCCTGAAGCAAGCTTAAAGAACAGGGGCACCAGTCCTTGTAAGGGCACGGGTCGCCGAGATAGCTGGGTCCCGACCCTGAGACCCCCGGGTGCAACCCGCCAGCTCAGATTCCCTGATCAGGCCTCACCGGCCAGAAGAGGGATTTAAAGGCTCTCACCTATCCTGAGGAGCGAGCCAGCACATAGCGAACGATGAAGGTAGAAGTCTGGAGGAAAGGAGGGCTCTGCTTTAGCCGCCACCTAAAGCTTTCTAGTTAGAAGTAGCTCTGGGGTCCAACATCTCTCTCTTGCAGTCAACCCTCGTCCCTCCACATCCCGGTCTAACCTCTTAGGACGCCACGCCTTCCTCTTAAAAAGGCCAGCTGGCTGCGGGTGAGATTTCTTTGGATCTCCTTCGCTCCCAGAGTCTCATTGCTGGGCTCATCTGCCCCTAGCTGCGGTCCTTGGAGAACGGGAGAAGTGAGATGTGGGGAGGACTGAAGGACACTGCCTTGACTTCCAAAGGTCTCTGCACGGCAGCGCTGCTTTCAGAAGTGCAAATGCGCGAGGTAGGGTAGGGGTAGGCAACGTCTTCGCGCTCAGGGAGGATGCCATCCTCGCTGCCAAGGTGGCAGTGGTGGTGAGGTTGTCCTACTAAACAGCCACCCCTGTTCTCCATGCTCCACGCTAGCGCCTCAAGGCATATCCTCTTCCTTGCAGCGCATAGCGGTCTGGCCAAAGGAAACACGAGCATTTTCTTGATTCTGGTTGGGTGGGGGATAAACTTTTCCTTCTGGGTGTGGGCCTGGCTGTGGTGCGGGAGAGAACGACGGCTGCTTGTGTTGCAGGTGCGCATGGTGAGAGGGGAGCTGGTGGACGAATCGGGGGGCTCCCCTCTGGAGTGGATAGGGTTAATCCGGGCAGCCAGGAGTCCCCAGGAACAGACTCTGGAAGCTATTGCAGACTTACCCGGAGGACAGGTACTGTGGGCTCTCCTCTCTCCCCATCCCTACCAATTCTACCTCACTGTCGCTAGGGTGGCCAACATTAAGGGCAAAGTGCTTTAGTTACAGGGCTTATACAAACATCCCCACGACTCTATCAGGGGGATGCTACTGTGTTGTTTTTTCTCTTTGAAGAATGAAGGAAGCGAGGTTCAGAGAGTCTGTAAGTTCTCCGGGCCACGCAACATCATCAGAGGATTTGAACCTTCCTTTTCAGTTGCATTGTGGCCAATAACCCATGAAATGACAGACAGCTTTCCTGTTGCTTGCCTCTCAGATCTTCTACCGAGCATTAAGAGATGTCCAACCAGGGGAGGAGCTGACAGTATGGTACTCCAACTCCTTGGCTCAGTGGTTCGACATCCCCACAACTGCAACCCCCACGCACGACGAGAAAGGTACCGCCTCCGAGGAGGCCTCCAGGCCAGCGTGGGTGGGCCACAGTCCCGCCCTCTTCCTGCCTTGGGGTCCTGGGGGGAGGATGTCCTCAGACTTGAGGTGTTTTCTTTCCAGTTGTATAAAACTGAATTCATGCTCCCTTAGGCCCAGAGAACACCCACCACTATCCTCTTAAAATAAACAGTAGCTGGTTGAAAAAGAGTGACAGTAGCAATCTTGCTCATAATGGTAGGGGACAATTCCACCCTATGAATCTCATAGGCTCATCCTTTCCTGTCACATACCCACAATGACAACTATTTACTCAAAGAAGAATCAATAAAGGGGCCTTAAATTTGTTACAGTAATTACATGAGTTCCAGAGAGCACAACTCAAACTTCAAATGTTTTTTATACAAGATGGAAAAGCACATCTTCACTGGTTTTCCAGGACAGCAATGAATAGCTACAACATTTTAAAAACATTACAGTACTTACTGCTGGACCGTTGGCAGGTACTAAGGTTCCTCCTGCTTAATGGTACTTATTCATTTCGCTCTCCCTACTTAAATTGAATCTGGGATGTATCCCAGTTTCTTCTCAGATTTATTTGATCTCTTCCAAAGCCAAGAGGGGATTTATGCAAATTAAGGTGCAGCAACTAAAGAGAAAAACATTTTCAAACCTTTGCTGGAACACTAAGAACACTTCCCATGGAAAGGGGGTCTGAGGTGCTAAAATAGTTAAGGTCTCCAGTCTCACCTTTTAGAAACAAAGCTTCTGTATCTTTCTTTTTTCCTTCCCAATTGTTTTAGTTTGTCTGTAATTTCTTATAAAGGCCCACTTATCACTTAGAGTCCCCATAATGAGTGCTGTAAAATATTTTAACATGATCTCTTCCAGAACTGCTGCTCAATTTTATCCTTTAGAAAAAGGTACAAGAAATTAATAAATATATGGGAATTAGGAAACACTTCATGAATAAGACAGAATGAAGTTCATTCAGACTGGTGAATCACTTCACTTCAAAATATCTCTATCCATGTAAATTAATTGTTTGTGAAGATTTTAATGCACAATATTCATTAAAATTATCACCGTATAGTTTGTTCTGTGTATGTCAGGATCTAATTAGCTTGTCAACTTCTTCTAGTAAAAGTAAAATATAAGAGCCTCATTTTGGTGACCTCTCAACTCTGCCTGTAGGGAACAGTTTGGAGGGTCACTGGCCTTTAGGGTCTGCCATTTCTCTCCAGCATCCCTTTTCCTAGGCACTCCCAAATGTACAAAAACAACTTGTTTGAGTAGTGGACCTGATGTTTTTATTTCAGCCAACTGATTTTATAGACATCATATGGCAACATGAAAAAAATGGCCACCATTTTCCTTTTGGGAAGAGTATAAGTTATTCTGAATCTGAGGTTTCTATCTTAGAGATGCTTCAGATATTGACCACTTTAGGGTTACATGAAGGAGAGAAGGCAAAGTCACTTACAAAGTGCATTTCCTACACTTGGCAGAGTTGGATCTCAGAGTTCATAGACTATGCTGATTAGGATGAACTGAAAGATATAGTTAAGAAATATATATATATATATATATATATATATATATATATATATTTGCTACATCTTGGAAAGAGGAAAAAATAAGGTGGTTTTTATTCTTCCAATACTGGCTAACTTTAATGGATTTCCACTTTATTGTAAGATTAAGGAAATGAATGCCCTTTTGTTATAAGAATGAAAATTGCTGGGCTTTACATTGGCTGAGTCATTCTAGAGCAAACTCTAGAAACTGTTTAAATTTGATGAGGAGGTTCTGAATTTAGGAGAAGGGATATAAAGTTACTAAATCAACACATTCACAAGAAAACCCAGGATATTGCTTCTTTCTTTCAAGATTTATTTTTCATAAATTCTCAGTATAATCTAGTTGGAATACTGAAATAGCTTTATTTCAGTCTTCTCTAAACAATTAGGATAGGGTCTCATAGGCAAGCCCTCTTTTCTCCCCTATTTCTCTTTTGGAACAAAATTTTCCTTACTCCATCTTTCATCTTTATTATCTAGAGTAGCTTTTATGTAAAGTCAAAAGCTAAAATACCTGAAGGAGAAGAGGTCTGGATTTCTCTTATTACCATGTCTACAGTAATGTTTTGAAAGTTTAAACTATTTGCTTACAAGGATGGAGGACTTTTCCATTGAATTTGAAGAGAGTGATACATAGTTTGGATACTTTCTTGTGGCTCAACTAACTTCTTTCTCATGGGTATCCTTCACCTCAGTGTTATCAACCCAGCATATTAAAAAATAGCCCTAGTTGCAAGATAACTTTTCTATATATTGAAATAACATGACCTTTTAAAGTGAAAACTAACTTTTACCACCTGATCATAATCTGGCAAAATTAAAAGCAGACTGTTCACAGATTCTAGTAACTTTAAAAACAATGCTAATAATACAAATCACAAAGATTTGATTTAACAGCAAACATGTACATAGTATCTGATACTGAATCCCACACTTATCAAGAGTTGGATATTTTTTCTAGATATTTATTCCACATCTATAGACATTTATGTGATGAAAACGTAAGCTAATATTTCTTCAAGGACTTTTCAAAGCTTGGATTTGTGCAGTTATCTAGGAGTTAATCACCAGGTGGCACAATGACAAGACAATGTAACTTCAGCCTTCTTAGAATATCATCATCCTTTCCAGGAGATTTTCTCCCTTCAGATTAAATGGGGTTAAAGAGGAAATAAAGATACATATAATTTTGAAGAATACCAAATGGTAGTCCCTATGGGGTCTTTCGGTTGGTCACGCTCCAGGAAAACCTCAGGCAAAGTGTTTAAGATTGGGAGGGGGTAAAGAGGGTGGGGAGTGGACACAAAAGATATTGTTCTATGAAAAGGAATGATTACATATGGCCCATACATACAGGATATTGTGTCGCCTGGTAATGAGGCGCTCACGACTATTAGATTGGCCTTTGTTCAGTTTATCCAAACTCCTTGACATACGCCACCTATTCTGCAAACGCCAACAGATGGGCCCAGGCACAGCGCAGCCTCAACACTTGATTTAAAGCAACAGCTGCTCTCTGCTCTGGCCCGGCTAGCCTGCCTGAGCGCAGCTCTTCCAATGAAGATTTGCTCAGACAGCCTGGAGGAAGTGTTCGTTGGAGAGGCACAGGTCACTGCTCTTGGCCTCGCAGAATTCTTAGCGAAGAGAGCAAGTGACAAGGGCTGGTCACCTGGGACATTTCAGGTTCTTGATACAGTGGAGTTACAAGCTCGCTTATTCTTCTGGTCTCAAGACTTTATACTCCTGAGACTCCTACCGCTGGTCAAAACCTGAGCTGTTCTTTGGGTGCTCTGGCACTTTCTCTCTTGCTTGTCAGCTTTTCACCGGGTCGCTTTCCCACTTTTTTCTCGCCCAGGGGAGGAGCGCTACATTTGCTGGTACTGCTGGAGAACGTTCAGATACCCCAACAGCCTTAAGGCGCACCTGCGTTTCCACTGCGTCCTTAGTGGTGGCGGGGGCCGCGCCTTCCTGCACCACGAGCACGCGGCTCGTCCAGGCGCTGCCCCAGCTGCAGCGGATGGCTTCGGCCTCTCCCCGAAACCCACTGCGCCGGACTTCGCCGCGTCAGCCCAGGCCGGCGCTTTGCGGCCCCCAGCTCAGGCTCCGCAGCCTCCCCAGGTCTGTGGCGCTCGGGAGGGCATCAAGCGCGAGGCCTCCTCCGCGACTTCGACCTCCTCGCCGCCCCCGGGCAAGTGGGGGCCGCTGAAAAAGGGCAAGGAGCAGCAAGAGCGGGTCCTGGACGCGAGCGGGGCGGTCCGAGCGCACAGCCACTTCCTGGGAGTCGTGGGCGGCTCGGCAGCGGGGAGCGGCAGCCTGGCCTTCTACCCAGGGGTGCGCTCGGCTTTCAAGCCCGCGGGCCTGGCCAGGGCAGCGGCGGCCGCGCACGGCGACCCCTACCGGGAGGAGGGCGGCGGCAAGCAGGGAGCTGGCCAGGCGCTGGGCAGGCTTCTGGGAGGAGGCCGGGCAGGCGGGCGCCCGGGTAGTGGAGAGACCCCGGCGGCCGGGGGCGTGGGCCACCACCACCACCACCACACGCACCACCACCACCACCACCCCAAGTGCCTGCTCGCGGCCGACCCGCCGCCGCCGCCGCCTGGCCTGCCCTGCTCCGGGGCCCTGCGCGGCTTCCCGCTGCTCCCGGGTCACCCCGAGGAGGGCTCCGCCTTCAAACACGTGGAGCGCGCCCCTCCCGCGGCCGGCACCTTTCCCGGAGCGCGGTACGCACCACTGCCCCCAGCACCCGCGCTGCCCCTCGAGCGCTGCGCCCTCCCGCCGCTCGACGCGGGCGGCCTCAAGGGCTACCCGGGCGCCGAGTGCGGCCACCTGCCCGCCGTCATGCCAGCCTTCACCGTCTACAATGGGGAGCTGCTGTACGGCTCGCCGGCTGCGGCCGCCTACTACCCGCTCAAACTGCACTTCGGGGGGCTGCTCAAGTACCCCGAGTCCATCTCCTACTTGAGCGGGGCTGCTGCGGCTGCGGCCGCGGCTGCTCTGAGCCCCGCCGAACTGGGTTCCCTGGCCAGCATTGACCGGGAGATCGCCATGCACACCCAGCAGCTGTCCGAGATGGCCCTGGCTGGGAAAGGCCGCGGCCGCTTGGACTCAGGGGCGTTGCCGCCCGCCGTGGTGACCGCCGGGGGCTCTGGGAGCGGCGGCAGCGCGGGTGGCGGCGCAAGCAAGCCCAAGACCGGCCACCTGTGCCTCTACTGCGGCAAGCTGTACTCGCGCAAATATGGGCTCAAGATCCACATGCGGACGCACACAGGCTACAAGCCGCTCAAGTGCAAAGTGTGCCTGCGGCCCTTTGGCGACCCCAGCAATCTCAACAAGCACATTCGACTGCACGCCGAGGGCAACACGCCCTACCGCTGCGAGTTCTGCGGCAAGGTGCTTGTGCGCCGCAGGGACCTGGAGCGCCATGTCAAGTCCCGCCACCCTGGCCAGAGCCTGCTGGCTAAGGCCGACGACGGCCCGGGCCCCGAGCCGGGCTATCCCCTGGAGCCTAGGGATCCCAAAAGCGACGACAGCGACGTGGACGTCTGCTTCACGGACGACCAGAGCGACCCAGAGGCCGGAGGCAGCGGCGATCGCGACTTGTAACAGGTCTCGCCCTGGAGGGTAGGGGCCGGGCGCGAATGGAGAGTAGGAAGGAGAGGGTGTACTAGGGATGTATTCAGGGAGAAGAGGAAATCCTCGTACAACGAAGGACCTGGTGATGGAAACGGAGCTGAAACTTAGCAGGGCTCGGGAGAACTTAAAGAAAGTAAGCCACCAGGGAGGCGTGGGTGGTGGGTCTCTGGCCTCCAGGATTCCTTTGATAGCTCCCCCACCTCGCCAAATCGCCGGAGGAGCAGCCTTCTCTAGGGTCTTGGAATCACATTAATACCGACATCATACTGCCCTGGAGGGCCCCAACTTTAACTGCCATCTATTTTTAAATTGTACTTTTCAGTGAAGGAAATTGTGCCTTTTGAGACGAGGTTTTGTGTGAATTTTACATTAGCATTTCATTGTATAGGCAAAACACTAATCACAATTCAGTAATGTGACATCCATACACGTGTTTCTATTTCACCCGTTCTCATGTCAAAGCCTACTCATTGCCACATTGAATACACAGTGGTAGCAGGTGTACAAATTGGTCAAGTTGCAATTATTTATAAAAGAATAATGATAAATGTAAAATATCTAAAGCATGAATCTAAGAGCATGCAGTATATAATTTTAAAGAAAATATCCTATTGGGTAGAGTACAAATGTGTTTTTGTTTTATAATGAATAATGTACAGTGGACACAGTATTTTGGTCTTGGTTCCAGTTTGTGCAATCTTTAAGAAAAATAAAAATGCAAAGTAAAGTTTGTTCGCTTAGCGATTTCAGATCCTTTAAAGTGGAAAACAAAGTTTTATAAAACGTTTGAAGAAACTTCACAATAAAATAAAGCATAGGTCACTTGAATACTTTGATTATTCATAGAATAAGTGTTAATCAGTGTGACAAGAAGGAAATACACCATTTTAAAGATGCACTTCATAGATTCCCAGCGTGCAAAGTAATTGCTTCAAGAAAACATTGTTGATTATATTATTTCCAACCTTACTGAAAAAAGCTAGTGACCGTCAAGAGTAGGGGGACTTTTGCATTATAATCCCTCATCAAAAAGAATTATGGAACTGTAGAATCACTATTTCTTGTTGTGTTTTATTTTGACAGAACTTTCCTTGGTAGGCAAAAAAGAAACTTGCTCAGTGTTTATGGCCCATGCAGCATAGTATTCATTCAACACATACTAGAGAATCTATTCAGTGGAGGTGGTGATCCACTTACGTGAGCCTCCCCACTAGGTACTCATTCTAACAAGGTTGCGCTCTCAGCATTGGTTCTGTTTAATAGAGGAGAAACGTATTCTTCCAGGTCACTGGGAGGTCCATGTTTACAACATCTAAGTTGGAATAAATATCTATTTGCTGGACTTTAAAATTTTTTTAATGCTAATTAATGGAAAGATATTACTTTGTGGGCTAAAAATGGAGGGCCTTCTCTCTTCTCCCCATATACACTCCAGGGAGGATTTCCATAGGAATGGAGGATTAGTCAGGCTCTCAGGTCAGGGAAGGTAACCCAAGAGCCCAGGTGGTCAGCAGTTTTCTTAGAGGTTGGCTTGGGGACTTAGGAACTCACCTATGTGTCTGGCTATGGTCCTGGTCCTGATGAACTTATGTAGCTTTGCTGTCTGTTTTCTCAATCTTGAGTGCTGTGAGAGTCTCCCATGCTGTCTGCTGATTGGGAACCCCACTGCAAGCACCCAGTGCTGGCAAGCACTTTGTCTGGTATTTCACAGCAGGAACCATGGGTGGGGGAAAGGCATCTGATTTCTGTTGGTGGCCATTTGAAAAATAATTTATTCTACAGTGAAGACTTGTGCTAGGGATTATAGGTTTATAGTGTCAGCTGACCATGACTTTTTTTTTTTTTTAATGTACTTAGTACAAGGCCTACAGGGTCTTACTACACAGCTTGGACTCCTAGTGATCCTCCTAATTTCAGTCTCCTAAACCCTGGGATTACAGGTGTGTGCCACCATGCCACCATGCCCAGACTCAATTGGGTGGGAGTGGGACAGGCACAGCCTGCTGGGAATGAATCCTGACCCAGCAGGTGCTTTAGTCCACCGAGCTATCTGGTGGGCCCTGACCATGACCATTTTGCTTTGTAAAAGAAGGCCTAAATGAGGGAAATGTGTGGGTTACATCATATGTAAATATACTGATAAAGATACTGCCATTTTTTGGGAGCCTATTCTCTGCCAAATTCTTACGCTATTTGTAGTTCTTCCCTCTGGGAAAAAGAAGACTATGGATCAGGGGTGCTCTTGCTACCAAGGACTGGAAATGAACTCAGGCTTGTGCTTCCTAAATCCTAAATCTGGGCTTCAGAAATTCAGAGCTTCTCACCATCTGCTTAGTATCAGGGTCCTGTCCTTTCAAACATTTATTACATGCAATCAAATCCATGCCCATAGCAGGATACTGGAAAATTGTTTCTGAAATCAGACCATCTAAGTTCTCAGAGTCAGTGAGAAAGGTCTCCCAGATTTGAAATTTGAGACAAGTCCTATCAGTGCTAAAGTATTGCCCCCCTCATTCCACTTCCTAGCTCAGTACTAACTCCAGTAACTTGTTTTGCATGAAAGTATCTCATCAAAAGTACAATAAAAATAGCTTGGTGAGGGCTGGAGAGATAGCTCAGCCGTCTAAAGCACCTGCTTAGGCAAGCTTACACAGTACAGGGACCATGGTTCGATCCTCCACATCACATGCCATGCCAGCCCCATCCCCAGGGCAGGCTGAGCTGGCCACAAAAATAAATAAATAAATGATATAAGGGTAAAATAACACACATAGAGCAATTATTACAAAAGCCATTGGAAATTTCTGAGGTATTAACTGAGTATGTTGTACCAAAACATTAAAAAAAAAAGATAGGAAGAAAATTCATGTGTTATGAAAGTGAAAGACTCTAGATTGTTTGGACCTACTTAATTTGGGCATTAATATGTTTCGGGAACTGATGTACATGGGTTTAAGGTTTGCCTCTGCCATTTACTGGCTCCGCATTTTGGGCAGATCTCTCAATTGCTTTACTCTCATTATGTGTTAGCCAGAGTAAAACAAAGGGTAGTTGTGAAACTTAAGCAAGTTGACACGCAAGGACGCTGCTCAAAATCGCACCTACATTGTATATACAAATAATACAAAATAACCAGCACCCTCTTGGGCTTTCATTGCAACATCAGCATAAGGAGATGAAGAAGGAAGCCCTTTTATAAGTTTAACATCGTTCTGGGGGGGCATTTGCTCTTCTTTTGATTCACTTCCAGCCCTTCACCAATGTCAGTAAACAAAGGCCTTGCAAACGAGTTAAGGAGAAACTTCTTCAGGCTTTCTAACCCGGTTCTCTTTCCATTTTAAGCTCAGATACTGGTACAAATGGTTTATAATGGTTAATTGAGTGGGAAGGTTAATTGAGAGGTTCGACAAGCTTGCAGTGGAGTTCAAAACATTTGCACCTCCCTTTCTGAACTGAAAGGCAGAGTGCAAGAGCCGGGCAAGAAGGGCAGCCCTGCCAGGCTTTTACTGTCTGGGGAAAGTGGACCGAGGCAGGGCTGGCGGCGCTGGCAGGTGGGGTCGCAGCCGCGCGGCCAGCGATGGTCTAAGTCTCCACCCGCCGCGCGCTCCCATTGGCTCAGTCCGGATAGCCTGCGGCGCTATTGGTGGCGAGCTGCGGCGCTAAGCTCCCGGCGGGCGCAGAGCGCTCCCAGCGCTGGGGCTGCGTGGCCGTGGGTACCCGGCGCCCAGCTGGGCTGGCGTAGTGGCGGCTTTCCGTGTGCGCGACGCTCCCCGTGCTCTGTCCCACTGTCCCCGAGAATCCGAGTTTCCAGATTCTGGGTAGCAGCTAGGGCGTGGGAGTGTCACGCTGCTTAGGAAGATAGCTCGGAAGTTGTGGAGCGGAGAGACGCGGAGAAACACGCGGGCCCCGGGGTGGGCCGGCTGCGGCCCCGCCATCTGCCACCTCCGCAACCAGGCGAGGGCAGAGGTGCCGGCGCCTTGGGACGTCAGACGCGACCCTCGGCCACCCAGGTGTGCGTTGTGAAGCGGGGCCTCGACAGACGGCGGGGCCCACGTGTTTAGTTCCAGAAGGAGCGTGGCGCTCGCTCTGGGCTGGGTGACCTTTCTACAAAAGATGAAAAAGGAGCTTCTGTCACCTGCGACCGCGGCTTAATTCAAATTAGGTGAAAAGGTCCCACGACAAGAACATGTTAAAGGCTTTGGTTTGGAAACCAGCCGAAGGTCCTTCAAAAGGGTCCAAGATATCTGCACACATTTAGCCCCTTTGAAAATAGTGCTTTTTACTTCAAGTACAACATAGTTGTTTAAAATTTAACATTCATGTCAACAGAAGACAAAACCTAAAGAACCAGTTTATTAAAGAATATCAAAATAATGTATAAAAGACAGATACTTGGTGATTTAAGAGTAAGAGTAATGTTTTCACGGATACTGAAGAAGTATTAAAAATAAAATATACCAGCCATCTAAAGGTCACGAGCATCCCCCACTTTTATTTTCTATCGATATACACTTTTGCATAATTCAGTACTGTAGGAAATGGTTGCAAATAACACATTTCCTGCTTTAAAGGTGGGCAGAACATCAGTGTTCCTGGAAGTTACTTTAAAGACAGAATTATTTAAAATCCAGTGTTCAGTGGCAAGTTGTATTTGACCAGGGACGTTCAAATCCAGCAATTTCAACAGAAAGCCTTAGGTGGAAATGTCGCACCGACAGGAGATGTAATGCAAGAGAAAGGCCATAGCAGATGGCTGTCCATGAAACATAGTGAATGGCAAAGATTGTTTTTAATCTTCTTTAAGTTCCTTCAAAAAAGCAGCAAGATAGGATTCTATAGTTGACACTGATCAGTTGGTTGATTCCTAAATTGTCACCGTAAGGAAAAGGGAGACGTGGCCAGGTCACATTCAAGCCCAGTGGAGGGCACTGAACCGTAGCAGGATGCGTCTGTGAGCAGCAAGATGCTTTCAGGTATGCTGTAGGTCAGTCCAGTGAGAAGTGAGTGAATGTAAAATGTCGCATTTTATAAGCTTGTGAGTTTTCAGAAACTAGGAAAAAGAAACGCCTCAGCAATCAAGAAGACACAGAAGAACACTGGGGAGCTCATGGCTTAGGCTTTCTGAATTATTTAAAGGAAACGTGATGGAATCTAGTCTCAGCATACTGGGTTACTATCTATAGCTATTTGTATGTAAACATAGCATACATTTATGCCAAAGTCAATTTGTGTATTTTGTCTTGAATTGATAGTTTGGGACTTCATGATGTTTTATTGGCTAGAATTCTCATAAAATAAGAAAAATTAACATGTCTTAAAGCTTTAGCAGAGATCATTTCATTAAATATTCATACTTCCATGTAGTCTTTATAAAAATCAGTCTATTTTTGCAGATAAAGAAAATGAGAATTGTCTTTCACAGCCAGCTAGAAATATTCCCCAGATTTATTTTTTCCTGTCAACTCCATGGCATCCCTCTTTAAGTGCTGTATGTCTTTAGGACACCACCTTCTGATGTGGGAAGTATTCAGAAACTGTTCAAATCCTTTCTAACTGGATTGTGTTTTTCACAGGAAGATGAGGTAAACTGAAAGGTCAGGGACTTTTCAGGCTCTTTCCAGCTGCAACCAAAGTTAGAAAACATCTCTTGAAATTGTTTGTTTTTGACATATCACAAATAAGGTTGAGCTCAGTCCCATCTAACCCAGTTTGGTTTTATTAAACACAGATATGTGGTTATAGGCCTGGGTTTAGAATGGCCCCCAGTGGGGCCATAGGAAGAAGTAGTAGTTTGATTCTGTTGAGAATTTCAGGACCACAGTGCACTACAAAACAATCACTCAATTTTCAAATTAAGAACTAAAAAATTTTCCAGTCTCTTAGCATCCTTGGGACTAGAGATCCCTTGGGGTGTAGTTAACTTAAATTTGCAAACTCTTTTCACATAGAGCAGAGTGGGTTAGTGGGAGTTAGGGCCAGGCTGGCATAGAAGTGGTGCTCGTTGTCTTGACGGTGCCTTGCTGATGACAGAGCCCAGGGTTCTGTGGAGAGAGAAACTGGAGGATAAACTAAAGACAGAGTACCAGGAACATTATTCCCATTGGAAAGAGCTAGACTGAGGCAGAATCCTTGTGGATGCTGGTGAAACACTTAGGACAAGGTTGTAGTGCAGTACAGGAGATGGGAAAGGAGTAAGATCTTTGCCAATTGAAGCCTAGATGTAGGCTTTGTCTTAAAAGTTAATTTTGCACTTTAGGTAGGAATATGTCATGTGTTCAAAGGTCAACACTATAAGTATCTATTCACGAGTTTTAATCCCACCTCATTTCTGAATACTCCTGTCAATGCAGAGGAGTCCCACTGCAGGTGGAGCACACTGGGAAGAGTCTCTGAACATGTTCACAGTGGAGCTCTGGTTCGTGTCTCTCTGCTGGGTGGTTACAAACCTACTGGTGGCTCAAGCATGTGGCAGCATGCAAAGGTCTGTGGTTAATTCTGTGTTCTACTTCTGTGTGTGTGTGTGTGTGTGTGTGTGTGTGTGTGTTCTACTTCTTAATGAGAACCTCCCAAATTATGTGCATTTCTTTTTTCCCTTTTTTGTGCTGTGCTGAGCATGTGGTGGAAAGAACTCTACCAATGAAGTACATTCCCCAACCCCTTTTGAATTTTAGAACCAATAAAATATCTAGATCTTCATTTTGTTAATGAATGATTTTCACTTTTTTATACTTCTAATTTTTCTTGTTAAAATATAAACAACCTGGAATAGATATAGTCTTTCTCCTTATCTTGAAGATCAAGATTTAAATCATTGATATCTTAAAAATTGATGTTCTTCATATATGTATTTTTGTATTTATTTTGAGCCAGGGTCTCTCTATGTCGCCTAGGCTGACCTCAAACTCATGGCAAACCTCCTGCCTCAGCCTCCCAAGTACTGGGATTACAGGCATGCGCCACCACAGCTGGATTCTTTTTCGTTTTATTTATTTATTTATTTATTTTATTTTTTAGAAAACATTTATTTATTTATTGTGTGTGTGTGGCCAGCTCAGCCCACCTGGGGGCGGGGCTGGCTGGCA
>NDGN011420245.1:0-10464 GCA_002564285.1 Tympanoctomys barrerae
GCATCCAGCCCTGTTGTTACTCAGCTCTAGCTCACCCTTGTGGTTGTTCCTTCTGCGGGCCTAGGGTACATTTCTGGGTCAAATGTTGCACCGGGCTACTGCTGCTGTCTTGTTCCTTTTACCTGGGACCACTTCTTTCATTGCCTGTTTTGGGCAATTTGGTGCAAACTGACCATTTATTGTGTAGATGTCTGCTTGTCTGTGGGTGTAGAGTTTACTTGTGAGTGGGCTCAGGCACCACTGGCATGGAGGCTGGGTGCTTCTCAGCATCCTGTTCAGCCCAGCCCACCACGAGGGATGCTGTCGCCTTTGGCCCCTTGCCTAATGAGATGTCTGCAGGACCCTCTACAGCAATGCTGTGCTTCCCCTTTATCATCAGCAAGCATCCTGTGGGGAAATGCTTGGAAACAGTGTGATGCTCTATTTCTCATCTTTCTTTTGCCCACTAATTTAAGCATCCATTGATGCCTCCTCCCTAGAAACAGTGACGGTTGTGGTGCTTGCCAAATGGCAATTTTCTGTTTCCACCATTACTTTTACACTTATTAGTTGAAGGGTTTTATATCTTTCCCCAATTCTTTATGTATCCAACTATCAATTATTTATTCATATTACTATAGACTCATGGGTTTCTTTTCAGTACAGACAATCATACCTACAGGCTCTTTACCACTGAACTACATCTCCTTCCCATTTTATTATTATTGTTTTGAGACAGAGTCTTGCCAGGTTGCCCAGGCAGGACTACAACTGCCAACCTCCTTTCTCTCCCCACCTTGGCTCTGTCTCTCTCTCTTTCTTATTCCCAGCCCCACTCTTCCTGAGTCTTCGCTGTCTTCACTCTGCACCCCCTTCGCTCTGGGCCTCCATGCCACCCCAAAGAGGCCACATTGTCCTATAGTGTTTTTCTTCATTGGACTTGACCTATGGAGTTGATTGACACTCTCCTCTATCCCTCGGGTAGCCTGGTAACTGATGATAGCCCTATAGGCTCGATTGGGAACTTGTTCAGTAGTTTTTGCAAGACCACATGGTATGTGACTGAATGCCCTCGCATTGGGGGAGGGCAGGGCAGGTGAAGTCTGGCTGCCTCCTCCTCTGTGATGTTGAGATTGATGGGTAGGTTCAGAGCTGCCACCCCAGTACATCTGCTGTCAGGTTGCCCAGCATCTTTCCATCCGCTGGGTTTTGTGCCCACTGGTACTTGCTGTCTAGGTCTGTTAATTCATTAGGAGCTGCTGAACATGGCTGTGCTGATGCTGTCTTTCCTCTCATCCTTAGCCGGGAGATTTGTGTACAGAGAAACCACCCCTCATCAATTATTTGCTTACCCTGAAGGTAAGTGTGTCCAAAAAAGGGAAGATAAACCCTTAATTCTTTCTCTTTATCTGCCAGTTTTCAAAATAAGCTGGTTCCCTGACATCTTTCAAGGTAGTCAATGAAAGTTTTTTTTTAAAATATCCTTCAAAAGCTGGGTGCAGTTGTGTATGCCTGTGATCCCAGCATTTGGGAAGCTGAGGCAGGAGGATTGTAAGTTTGAAACCAGCCTGTGCTATAGAGAGAGAATCTGTCAAAAACAACCCCCAAAAGCCCCACACAGTCATTAGAAGTGCACAAAGAAGCTCATGGATGCAGGTGTAATGGAACAGAGGTAAGCCAGCTCAGTTACTGCTCTAACTTTTGCGTAGTGCACCCTACCTCAGGCATGTGGGGGTTTCTGCTCCTGAAGTCAGCTCCTGAGCCCCCTGGGCTCTCCAGGTGGCCCTGGAGGACTCTGATGTCCTCCTTGCTTTCTGGGAGGACAAACTGTTCCAGGTTCACTGTGTACGTTTGGAGCCAAGGTAGTTAGTCCGTAGTCCTGGTGGAGAATGAATGGCTGGATGACTGTTCAGAACATCTGGAGCGGGAGGTGGGGGCTGCCTCTTCACTGGTCCTCAGGGGATGGGATGGTGGCACAGAGGGCAAAGCAGTGGCTTTGAAATTGGATCTTGTCTCCCTGGCCCTGTCACAGCCCTGCCACAAGGATCCATTTATTCATTTTTACTCTGACTTCTTCATTTAGAAAACACTCTAGCCCCTCACTCCAGCTGGCATTTTCTCGGGGAAGGTCTTCGAGGTCAGAGACACCTACAAGAGATGTTCCTTGGTCCACTTGGATCCTGTTGCCCTTTGCTTTGTTGTTGACTTGGCGCAGGGGGCTTGTCACTGCTGTTTGCCTCTTAGCATCTTTGGGGGTAGGGAGTAACAAGAGAATTCACGAAGGGACCTCTTCTTCACCATCAAACCCAGACCAGAAAAATGACATAATATCTTTTACCAGAGCAACTTAAAAATTAATACAGGCCTCTGAGTGTCACCCCCGCCTCCATTGGAACAGCCTGCATTCTACATTTGAGATTAAAACTCACATTTCATTTTTATATGCTGTGCTTAATCCAATAATGATTTCATGTTACAAACAGCAATAATATCTTTCAGCATAGTTAATCAGAATAGACTTAATGCTGTCACTATTTATTAACCTTTGTTGAAAGGCAAGAAGTTTCTCTCTAATCTGTGATTGTTGGTCTTGTCAGGCTCTATCAAGTGAAAAAACAGTTTTGGCATTCATTAAAACGGTGTGAGCCCTGCAATGACAACTGGAGCCGAATGGTATTTGGTGCATGAAATCTTTGTTGCGTTCTCTGGGATAGCTGAGGAGGCCAGGGAGGCACACAGCGGGGACCCGCACCGTCAAAAGACTGGGTATTTTATCCTTGAGTTCTTCTTGGCTAAAGAAACTGTTCTTATGAACTGGGAAAGGGGGACAATGTAGGGGTGTGGGCAGAGGGTGGCACTGGGTCTCTTGGTGCCGCTTGCCAAAGACACTCATCATTAACTCAAGGCAGTGGCTTTGTGCAGGGACTGCACGTGCCTTTCTCATCAGTTCCCCAGCTCTGGTCCTCACAAATGGCCCCCTGACAGTCATTTGTCCCTTTTATTCTTTCCAGAACTGTCTTCTTCATTTGGAAAATGTGGGTGGGTCCCCCCTAGCTCCAACACCTGTGTTGAGCTGGAGTCCAGTTGGAGTCCATCAAAGCCGAGTGACGGCCATCAGATGTCAGGCTGGGCAAGTGCTCTCACTTGGTTGTCTGCACGTTTGGCATGAGGAGGAACCTCCTGGCTCCTAGAAGTTCCATAAGCCATGATACCTTGAGACTGCCTTTCTAGCAAAGTCCTAAGCGAGCAATGCTGCCAGGGCGGGGAGCACCTGGAGCTCTGTGTTTTGGGGTTTTCTGCACCATCCAGGGTGTCCTTCTGGGTCTAGAGGCCATTGATCTTGGCTGGTGGCCAGAAGGAAGATGCTTTGTCTCAGGTTGTAGTGGTTCTTGGTGTCAGTGTGGGCCATTGCGGCTTCAGGCAGGCAAGAACTAGAGGTGGAAGGGTCCTTCCTCAGCGCTTGGAAGGAGCTGTTCAGCACCAGTGGGCACCAGGACACCCAGAGATCTCACTAAAGGGGGACTCTGATACACTAGAACATGGGTGGGGCCTGAGATTCTGCATCCCTCGGACTCCCCACCCATGAGGGACCAAAGGACCACACCCCTGGTGGCAGAGGCAGGGGTCAGGTGGCGAGGCTCCACCACATCAGTGCTCCTAGCCACATCTTGGTCCTTCCCGGACTCTGATTAGAGTTTGAGCCTTGCTGCACTGAGGAAATTTGCCTTTAAAAAAGGAAACTTCATCCTGCAGCCACCTCCAGTGGCTCCTGCAGCTCCAAAAGGAAGGTGTGCTCCCAGGGGCTTCTCTTCTTTGTTTTTTTTTTTTTTGCCTCCAAGAACCCCTCAGACATGCTTCACAGGAAGTCCCTGTTGGGTCTTTATTTTCCAAAGGTGATTCAGAGAAAAATCTAATCTGGCCAAGAGGCCTAGGAGGGACAGCCCACTAAGCCAAAAAGTGCTTGCTTGGGTTTGGATGGGGTTGGCTGAGGTCGAGGCTGATGGACCTCTTCTCTCACAGGAAAGGTCGAGTAGTGCAGGGAGTTTTGCCCAAGTAAATGGGGAGGTGAGCAGGTGCTGTTAATTATTTAGGAAGAATTAAGCCGTCTGGGTGGGTGGGTTTTATGCTCTGTTTGGTAATAAAGGTTGCTGCAGAAAAGAATTTTAAAATTCAGTATTCTCATTTGCCTCATATTGCAAAGAAACTGAGCCTGGCTTTGACTGGTGGGAGCATCTGGAATTAATGAACCAGCTTCTTACAGTGCAGAAATCAATGTTTGCTGCATTAATTGCGCAGTGCTGAAACCCCGCTTTTTATTTCTGACTTGCAGAGCCCCGGCCTAAGAAAGCTCTCTTAAGCAGCGTTCTGGAGCTGCGCAGTTTCCTTAATCCACGTGGGCATGGGGAAGGAATTGCTTCTCTCTCTCAGAGGTGGGACCTAGAGGTCTGAGGAGGAGACTTGGGACAGGTTGTGTGCTGCAAGGGGCCAGCAGGGACAGGTTCTGGCAACCACAGAGCAGGACTTGAGGGGCTCGACACCTGTTCAGTAACCACACTCTCTTCACTTCCACATCCTGAGAGTGTCAGTTTGTCATTTCTTTAGGTTAAAATAGACCATGTTGAGGAAATTCATGTTTGCCTGGGCACATATCTCTTGGCTTCTCTTTTTCCCCTGTGATAACCCCTTTGGAATGGGGGGCCCTAGATCCACAGTGTCACTGGGCCGCTGTATCCTTCAGTACTGGGACATTGCTCAGCTTCATCTGCTCACACTAAGTAGCGTCTCTGAGCCATGCTTGACACTTCAGGCACTGGCTCAAGGAGGCAACACTGGGAGGAGTGGGTAGCAGCTCACTGAAAAGGAAGGGAAGTAAGGGTGTCCTAGGTGGAACAACACGAACAAGTGTACAAAGCATAGAGGTCCTTGCTTGGAGGACTGAAGCTCCTGCTGGCTGGAGTGGTGGTGGGCAGCTGGGAGCATGGGTGGGCAGAGCTTGAGCAGGGGAGGAGCTGGGAAGGAGCTTTCAGATTGTTCCAGTAGGAGGTGGGCATGCGGGGGGGGGGGGTGAGCTGACTGGTGAGAATCGTCCTTTTTACTTACATGTTGACTTTCTTGCTTGTAGTATGTGCTGAGCTTTGACAAAAATCAGATTATGGAACCATCACAACACTCCCCCAAGCTTCCTATGCTGTTCGTTTAGCTTTAAACTCTTCTTCCCACCTCCCCCATACCTGCCACCACTGATCTGGTCTCTGTCTCTATAGCTTTGATTCTTTCAGAGGCCCTATAAAGGTAATAGTGAAGATGTCATCTTTTGAATCTTCTTTTGCTAATCATGGTATGCTTGAGTTTCATTCATGCCGTTGCGTGTATCTACAGTTTGTTCCTTTTTATTGCTGAATAACATTGCATTGTGTGGTTTATTCATTCCTCTGTTAAGTAGTATTGGAATTGTTTACAGTTTCTGACAGTTATGATTAGAGGCTGTGAACAGTTGTGTGCAGGTTATATATGGCCATTGACTTTATCTCTTGAGGGTAAATACCTAGGAGTGGGATTGCTGGGTGATTTGATCAGTAGATATTTCAACTTTTAAGAAGCAGCCTGACCTTTTTTTCTAAAGTAGCTGTAGAATCTTGCATTTCTACCAGCATTTGAGAGTTCCAGTTGCTTCACATGCTCACCAGCACTTGCTGTTATCAAGTGGTTTTTTTCTTTCTCAATTGTAGCTACTTAGTAGCATCTTATTTGATTTGCATTTCCTTGATGGCTAATGATGTTAATTGTTTTGCCTTACTTAACTTGCTACCCATATATTTGTTTTGGTGATATGTTTGTTTTAATATTTTCCCCACTTTAAATTGGATTGTTTGCTTTCCTATTGTTGAGTGGTGAGCACATGCTGAAGATAAGTCCTCTGTCGGATAAGTGATTTGTAAAGATTGTCTGCCAGCTGTTGGCTTGTCTTTCCATTTTCTTGAAGTGTATGGCTTTAATGAAGGTCCCTGCTACTATGAGTGTCTCTCACTCTAACACCTGTTCCCCGCTTGCCACAATCGAGCCACACGTGCCTCTTTTTCAGTTCCACAAAGAAATATGAGTCTTTCCTTCTCTAGAACCTTACACATGCTGGGCCTTCTGTCCAGAACCCTCTTCACTTTGGGAAGAAATCTTTGCCTGCTTCCAAATCCCAAAGGCGTTCTCCTGTATTTTCTCTTAGAAGCTTTATTCTCTTACTCTTGCTGTTTTGGTCCTCAAGCTACCTCAGTTTAGTATTTTGTGAATGTGAGAAAGGGTTTGGGGAACATTTTTATTTTCTTTAATACGGTTATCCAGTTGTTCCTACTGTATTTGTTAAAGACTTTTCTTTCCCGTAAGATTGCTTTAGTTTCCTTATTCATAACTCAACTGAGCATCTTTGTATCTTTTTGTTCTTTTTTATTGATCACTACATCCAGCCCTGCAGCCCTACCATGCTATGCTGATTACTAGCCTCACAGTAGATTTTGGAATTAGATAAAATCCTCCAACCATTTTCTTCTGTTTCAAGATTTGATAATCTCTGTTCTTTTAATTTCCATATACATTTTAAAATTGACTTTTTAATTTCTACAACAAAGAAACCTCCTAGGATTTGAGTAAAGATTGCACTGAATCTGTGAATCACTCTGGAGAGAATAAAATTTCCCACTAACATTGAGTCTTCCAGTCCATGGACATGGTATTCCTCAGTTCCTCCCTTTTGTTCTTCTCTGTGCTTGCTTTTCTGTCTCTTTCAGTTGTCAGCCTGAATGTCATCTCCTCAAGGAGGTCTTTGTTGCCCCCAGTTAGATGCTGTAGCTCCTGTTATGCCCTCTGATGCCACTTCCCTTCTTCCTTGGCATTAGTCAGAATAGTAATAGTGCTTTGTGTGATTATCTGTTCTGTGTTTGTCTCCCCCCACTGGACCACACATTCCACAGGCTCAAGGCCCATGTCTGCCCTGTCCACAGATAGGCGTGCAGTAAGCTTTTAGTAAGGATTTATAAGCACAGGAGTGAATGCCCTCTGTGTTTGGGTCACATACCCCTAGGTCGCTGGCTGTTGCCATTCATAGTTCAATGCTCATTTTGTCTCTGTTTTTAGAGGGAGAAACTAAGGCCACATCCTCCATCCCCTTTCTTGGCTTCTGCTAATGCTTAGTTCTGCTGACACACGTTATACAGTGAGTATTCCTCTTCATTTGACAGGTAGATGTGTGTAATTATGATTTAAAAAAAAACAAAATCATACATCTACAGAGAATTTTTAGGTAATGATTATAATACAGACATTTAATTTATTTTGAGAGAAAAAAAAGGTGTTGCTTTCACAGCACCAGTCAGGGCATTACAAAAACCAGTGGCAGAATCTTGATTGAATTAGACTGTGCTCATAATTAGGAAATGCCAAGGCCTGCAGATTGTCAACAAGTGGTGAGGGCAAAGTGATGGAATTAACAGTCTCAGTCTCTCTCTCTCTCTCTCTCTCTCTCTCTCTCTCTCTCTCTTTCTCTCCTTTGAAGAGTTGGCATTTTAGGAGTGTTGTGTTGTTAACTAATTGGTTTGTAGACACTAGTTAGATGTATCGATTTCATTCTACAATTTTATCCTAAATCAATATATAGGCTCTGGAATTAATTAAATCCCCAGGGTAAGCATTTCTAAGGAAGATTTTAGGAAGACCTCTCTGAGAAAGCCTGAGATTATCTGGACAAGTTGCCCAACTATGCTATAGGATGTTGGGATTCAGAGCAAAATAAAAGAGAAAGAAGCTCAATAACATGAAGTCCTTTGCAGGAATCCTAAAGAAGAAGCCAGAGAGTGTGTTTACTCCACACTAGATCTCTAGATTAATACAAAGAAAACAAAAACTCAGCTGGACCTCCTTGGGGGCTTGCATGAAGAGCAGTGGAAAAATCTGACTTTATTACAAGCTGAGATTATGACTTCCTCCTACTCTAATAGTTTGTGTTTCATTCAATGCTTTCATTTCTTTTGCATAACAGCTTGGTGAAGCAAGGACAAATATGATCATTATTGTTATCCCCATATTACGGATCAGCAAACTGAGGCATAGGGAACTTAAAAGACTGGCATACAGTTAGCTACAGCTAGCAAGGGGAGGATTTAATGAAGTGTAGGTCTTTAGACAATTGACACCAGGTCCAGTTCTGTACACTTTGTCAGTGCATCAGTACTAGTTAAGGTTTTTTTCTTAGAGGTATAGGATCCAGTGGCAGGGGAAGTTTAGGTTGGCATTTGTGGTTTTGGAGAATATGGTGATGTTGATAATTACAGTAGCGAATACCACTCATTTAGCAATGTTTGGGCCATTGTAGTTTGTGTTATGCTTCAGTAATGAAAGACCCAGGATTTCAGTTGCTTAACACCACAAAGGCATATTTCTTGCTCACCTGAACTGTCCCCTGGCTACATGTCTGTAAAGTATGGGCAGTGTTCTTTGTTCATTGTGGTTACTTGGGGACCCAGGCTAATGGAATAACCACCAACTCTAATGTGTCATCCACCATGCTTCAAGTATAGGGACCTCCTCATAGACTTGCACCGACAATAAAATGCTCCACCCTGGCGGTGACACACCACTTATGCTTCAATTCATGGTCCAGAGTTAGTCACATGGGCCCACTCCGCCAGGGGGACCCAAGAAGTGCATGGAAGACCATTTGGCAAAAGCATCGGTGACGGCCATAAGCACCAATAAAATAGGTCCTCTGATTCTAGCATACCTGTAAGGTATCGAAGAGAGCTAACATTATTGATTATTTACCATGTGCCATGTGTCTGGAAGAGCACATTTAACTGAACAATAAATGCATCAAGTAGATACTTTAATTTTCCATTTTACAGATGAGGAAACAGGCTCACAGAAGTAAAGTTATTTGTCCAAAGTGATGAAGCTAGAAAGTGGTAGAGCCAGTATTTAAACGTGCACCATTTTGACCTAAGAGCCCATATTATAATAATCCCATTAACAGACGAGAGATCTGAGGCTCAGAGAAGCAAACCAACATGCCCGAGGTCACACAGTCAGGAGACAGAAAGCTCCGCCCTTACCTTACGCCCTCCGTGTGCAGTTGGGAGGCTTCCCATTGGGGTTTCTGTGGGTGATGGTCACCCCTCCCTCTCTGTGTGAGAAGGCCAGTCCTAACCTTTGGCCTTCTCCATCCCGAAGCAAGCACTGTCCTAGCACTGGCTTATCCAAGTCAGCTTACATGGGAGCCAAATGGTAAGCTCCCAGGCCTTTTCAGACCGTTGCTAAGCACAGACGTTATTAAAAACTAAATTGCAAAAACTTGTGATGGTTAAATACAGTAATCCCCCTTATCCTCAGGGAATGCATTCCACAGCCCAGAGTGGATCCCTAAAACCTCGTATTAAACCCTTTGTACACTGTTTTTCCCTGTGTGTACACGTCTGTGATAAAATTTAATTTATAAATTAGGGGAAGTAAGAGATTAACAACCACCATAATAAAGTAGAACACTTTTACAGTTGTCCTAGCAATGATCAGTATAAAGTTGGGAGAATACTGTCTCTGTCTCTCAGAATATCTTATTGTCCTGTCCTCCTCCTCCTCCTCCTCCTCGTGACCATATGAAACCATATGGTACTACCTGCTTAATGTGAATGGTGACATGGGCAGTGTGGTGTACTGTTGGGCTACTACCCCCAGGTTAGCTGAGTGTCAGCTACACTTCTGTGACAGCTGATGAGATCACTGAAGTGCCTACTGAATGACGAGTGGGTAAGGACCCTGGAAAAAGACATGACTTGCCTTGTGGTTGGGACAGAGCTACTCAGAATACAGCACAGTTTAAAACTTATGAAAAGTTTATTTCTGGAATTTTCATTTAATAGTTTTGGACTGTAGTTGATTCCAGTTAACTCAGACCACAGAGGGCTAACATAGGTAAGAGGAGACTTACTGGAGGTAGTTTTTACATTATAGTCTCTGTTGCTAGTACCCATCCCTACCATGGCTGTATGAAAGCAGCCTTAGACAATACCTGAAGAAATGAGCGTGGCTGAGTTCCAATAGAACTTTATTTACAAAATAGACTGAGATAAATTTGCCAACCCCATCTATGATATCCCTTTGAACAGTAGCCGTGACGGGTTGGGTGGGCCTGTTGAGTAACCTTCCAACCCCTAAAATTCTTCTACCAATTTTAGCTGTTCTTGTGGAGCTGATATGAAGCAAAAATGTTGACATGAGTATTGATAGACTGGAAGTTTGTTGAAAGAGAAGGTCTTTTCATCTTACCCTAAGCCTGACCCTAACCCTGTCTTGGCATGGTACCTAATCCTTAGGCCTCATTTAACAAATATTTGTTGTGTGAACAAATCAGTAAAATAAATAACATTTACCACTTTTGAAAAGGCTTTATTAGGGCTGGCAAGATAGCTCAGCAGACTAAAGTGCCTGCTTAGGCAAGCTTAGGCA
>NDGN011420262.1:0-19479 GCA_002564285.1 Tympanoctomys barrerae
CAGGATTTACCCTGAAACTCTGTACCACAGTTTGTAGATCTTTTGTCAGTGTCAGCCATGTGGCTGAGTCACGGCCATTGCCTGACCGATTTGGGAGAAGTGATTTCAGAGCTGTGGTCATATGAAAAATGTGCTGGTAAGGGGGGAGCAGAAGTGAAAGCACTGTGAAGGCATTCTGAGCAGGAGGTGCTGCGCTCCTCCAGGTAGGGGCTCTGCAGAGCAGGGAACAAAGCCAGTTTTCATCACCTGAGCAGATGTAGGGGTGCGAAGGTCGGATGTGAAGATCCTACGTCCAGCTTGCCGAGATAAAAAGCAATGCTGTTGCTGTGCACCGGACAGTGTGCCAGCAGCTGCTCTGCCCTCCTGCCCTGTCATTTATTTTATTTTATTTTATTTTATTTTATTTTATTTTATTTTNNNTTATTTTATTTTATTTTATTTTATTTTATTTTATTTTATTTTTTTGCGGAACCGGGGATTGAACTCAGATCCTGGCATTTGCCAGTCAAGCGCTTATCCTACTGAGCCATCTCCCCGGCCCCTACCCTGTCATTTAGGTGGCACATTCTCCATTTTGCAACTGGAACAAGTGGGTGCAGAGGCTGTCAGGGAGAAAGTGGCAGTTGCTATGTGAAAATAAGCTTTGCATATTATATATGTTTTCTGTCCAGCAGCCTTGCTGTCAGCAACTAAAAATAACTACTACTTTGGCTGGTTTGGAAGGTGTTACTCCTCCTATTGTCGCAAGAAACCTGTCTTGATGGTAACAGGTGGAATAGAAGCTGGGTCAGAGGTTCAGGTGGGGCACTGTTTGCACAGGGCACCTATTGAAATGGAAGATTTCTCTGTGTTATACTATGTAGAAAAAAGAGAACTAAGCAAAGAACTCTAAAGAAAGCTTTTGGAATTCTTAAAACATACTCTGTGGAGTTCATGTAATATACTGTTGGTGGAAATATAAATGGGTGTAACCACCCAAAACCTAGGTGAGTTGAACAGACTGTTGGAGTGACTCATATCTGCTGTTGTAGCAGAAACAGCCACAGACAAAATGTAAGTGCATGAGCACATCTGTTTCCCAACAAACCCTGTCTGTCCATCTTATATAGAGTCCATTAAAAGTGTGTACACACTCCAGCAGCTGGCCATACTAGGATGTGTCTAGAAGCAGTGGCCACCACCCTGAGCATCTCTTGCCATTGTACCTCTTAGACATCTTGGCTTAAGTCTCTGACTGCTTCTAACTGGGACTTGGTGGCTCTGTGTACAGTGTGCTTTGGCTCGCTTTAGAGAACAGGCAAAGAGGCTTAGGTTGGACAGTTGGTGCTTTTGGTGTCAACTCCTTCAGTATGGGTCAGCTTTAAGGCACATTACTCAGGGAGCTGAGTAACCTTGGCTCACTTGCCTCAGGCCTCCATTTCTCCGCAGCATCCTCTGCCTCCTGTTCTCTGAAATATGCAAAATTTCTTTTCTAGTCAGTTGCCAGCAAATCCCAGTGTAGCTGTTTGCTGGTGAGATTGACATGTTACCTCTCAATGTAGTATGAAACCCTTAAAGTATATGAAGATCCCTGCTGGACCTCACAAGTCATTTGTTTTTCATTGTGGGATATAAAGATGATGGGGGCTGGTGGAATTTGGAATTTCAGAGTTGGTCCATTTTAGGTCCTTGTTTTGATTCATTAGGAAAATAAGATCCAGAGAGAAGGAGGGGATTGATTGGAGTCACACAGTAAGTCAATTCACTGATTAAGACTTCTATAGTCTGGGAGGCTGAGGCAGGACAATTTGGCAGGTTTGAGCTCACTTTGGGCAACTTAGTAAGACATAGTTTCAAAATATAGAAGAGGTGGAGGTGTATTTCGCTTTGAATATCAATAAAACAAAACACCCCAACACAAAACCAAAAATCCTCTGCTTTCCTAGACACCTTGCCACAGCCCTTTGAGATAATACCTAATAAGTAGCTATGTAATAGTCAGCTGAGTGTCTGGAACACTAGCTTTGAGCATTTGTGTATATTTATGAAGTTTAGTACACTGTCTGGTGACAGGAAGCAGCTCAGTTCATACTGGGAGGGATACCAAGTATTATATAAATAGATTTCATGGGGAGAGGGATGAGATGGGTTAATGCTCCTTGTCTCTAGATTTCTGTTTTAAAAATATTTTATTTATTTGGTATAGGATCTTGCTGTACAGCTCGCACTTGTAGTGATACTCCTATCTCAGCTTCTCCAGCGCTGGAATTACAGGTGTGGGCCACCATGCCTGGTTTGGGGGCTGGCAGGGAATATGGTACCAGGGATTGAACTCTGGTCCTTGTGCTTGCCAGGCAGGTGCTTAGATCACTGAGCTATCTCCCCAGCCCGTATATTTCTGTTTTAAACCAGCAAGTTTCAAACCTTTGCTGCATCTCAGAAGCATCTGTAAATTATGTTTACAAACCAGAGGAACAAAGGAGAATTAATTGAAGATAAGGCAAAACTATAAAGCCTCCAGTAGAAAACACAGGAAAGAATCTTTGCAATCTGGAATCGGTGAATATTTTTTCATAAGACACAAAAATAGTAGGTGCCCCAAAACTGACTTTATTAAAAATAAAAATCTTGCCCATATCAAAGACATCTTTAAAAGCCACAGGATGGCAGAAAATGCTTATAAAGCTTAAATTTGGCAAAGACTATGTCCACAGTATATATGGAGAGCCCATAAACCCAGTAATAAAAAGAGTAATGTAATGAAAAGTTGGAGGAAAGATTTGAAGAGGCCCCTCACAAAAGAAAGTTAAGAATGCCTAATAAGCATGTCAAGATTGTTTCCTATAAACCACGGGGGAAATGCAAACTGAAACCATAACGAGGTACTACTGTATACTGGCAGAAAGGCTAAAGTCAACAAGCGACATTAAACGTCAGTGAATTTGTGGAGCAACTTGAACTCTTGTTCTTTACTGGTGAGAGTATAAAACAGTGCTACCACTTTGGAGTAGGGCAGAATGGTTTTAAACTAATAAACAACAAAGACAAATACAATTCATTACTTCTCTCTCTGTTTTTTTTTTTTATGTGGCTGGCTCAGCCCACCCAGAGGGCAGGGCTGCCATGGCATGTACTGCCAGGGATCAAAATACAGTCCCTGTGCTTGCCTAAGCAGGTGCGTTAGACCACTGAGCTATCTTACTGACCCCTATTACTCCTATTTCTAAGTACTTGCTCAAGAGAAATGACAGTATATACCTTCACGAACACTTGTAACAAATATTCATATGTAATAGCCAAAATTGGAAAACAGTATAAGCATCCATGATCAAGAGAATTGGTACACAAAATTGTGATATATTTAAATAATGAAATAGTGGTCAGAAGTAAAAAGCAAACCACTAAAAGCATTGATTCATCCCATAGCAAGGGGGAATCTCAAAGCTTTTATGTCAGTTGAAACAAGGTAACTATAAAAGAATGCATACTGTAGGATTGCATTTGTATATTGATCTAAAATAATGGTGGGAGTAAAAGAGAATGAAACAGTGGTTTGAAGGAACCAGTTGGGACAGTATGGAAGGTCTGAAGAAACTACCCAAAGTAATAGGTGGGAAAGAGATACCAGTCTTGGGTGTAGCTTACGTGGGTGTATGAAATTGTCATAGTTCATGACTTGCACACTTGAGAATTGTACATTTCATTCTATGTAAATTTTACATTAAAATTTGACAGATATTGAAATTTAGTAGAGAATATGCATATTGCATTGTTAAAATGAAAGAGACTGATATGTGCGACTTACTGTAAATTTTATCAAATAATGAGATGAGTTCATGGATATTGATAGAGGGAGGGCTAGTAAAATCCTGCCCATATATGGTGCTATATGATGGTATAAGACAAGTACAGCAAAACATGAAAACTGATAGAACAGGGGTATTGGATGTGTGAGTCTTCCCTGTCTCTTCTTCCATCTTTCTGGGGAGTTTGAAAATTTTCATAAGTCATTGGGATGAGAGTGAATCAGCTCTTCTGGCTGGCCGTACCTAAGTTACACTGTTGGTCTGTATTCAGAATCAGAAGTAGGGTGGGTTTTGCCTGTGATGGAGAAGGTAGGTTAGTGAAGCAGCAGCATACTGTATTTATCTATGGACAAATGAATGAGTGCTGCATAACTGAAGAACAATGTTCATTTCCAAGACAAAACACTGAGCCTCCATGTGAGATCAGAACTAGGGACCTGTTTCCCTACCAGCTCAGAGCAGTGGAATAAGAAAGTAAATAGCCTCAGAACTTGCGCTGCTTGCATACAGGTTGGCATGAGGATTATTATACATTTGGAGCAGAAAATTGAGCTTTGAGTCATGTCTCTAGAAGTGCTGGCTTTGAACTCACAGCTGTCCATGGGAGGGCAAGGAGTCTCCTTTCCCAAAGCCTGCTCCCCATCCCAAGGGCATTGTGGGGGAGATGAGGTCATGAAATTACTTTGCATTCTTTTGGATGTAGTCAGCCTCAGACTGTAGTGGAGAAGGGATAAGTGCCCCTGCTTTAGGTCCTCTGGAGGAAGGAGGGCTTGCAAGTGGGGAGCAGCACTGTGCATGACTCACACTCTGGCTGTGGTTTCTCCTGGGCTGGAGCAGCACATGAACTCCATGAACTCCCACCTCAGAACCCTGCATACTGTAATGGGGAATGTCTCATTTGCACATTCCCAAAGCACAGAAGAGCAAGGCTCCCTCTTCTGCTAACAGAGCTGTGTAACTTTTCCAAGGACATGGGAGGAGATGGGGGAACACATAAAGACACTCTGTTGAAGATTGCAAGTTTTTAAAAATTTTCTGGGGGACAGGCGGTGGTTCTTCCTCTCCCCATAGAAGCAGTGTGCTGATGGACTAGTGGGTTCGCTCCTGCTTTTTAATGCTGCCTCAGCATGAAGCCAGGACAGGTTAGGGCCAGAAGACCCCTTGTGCTGTGACCTGGCCATGTCCTCTGTGCTTCAGCGTACCTGCCACCTGCTTAACTGTTACAGTATGATGCTGAGTGAGTTTGTTCCCTTTCCACTGCCTTGAAAATTTGCCTGTAATACTTTTTTGTTGTTTTGTATATTACTTAGATTTCTTTCTTTTTTTTCCATTTGCATCCAGGTTTTGTTTACATTGGCTGTGACTCTAATCTTCAGTTGAAAGCTAGAGAAGTTGCTTAGAAGGGTTTTTAGGATTTCTGAATATGAAATGGAAGGAAATTGCATAACATCACAGTGCTTCCTCTTCTTGTTGCTTGCCTGTTACCCAAAATACAGTAGTTCCTTCTAGAAGCTTGAAGCTAGAAGGAATTTGGCAGATCCTACACTCTGCTGGTCTGTTGTGGTCTAGAGACTCAATGTTACCCTAATTTGAGGTTGAATTTTTCTTGAGGTCAAGTAACAAAGCTTCCTGAATTATAACCATGGCAACAGTGTTTATGTAACGCAAATCAAAGCCTGCGGAGGGGGGAGCACCCACAACAATAAGCGCTAATAACCCCAGAGACATTTTGTTCATGCTCAATTCACCGGGACTGAAAATAAGTGACAATAAAAGGCCTTCCTTCCCTGGACATCTGGGGAACCTACCTCCTGCACGTTCCAGGGAGAACTGCTTCACTTTCCCTTGGAATTCATACTTGCTTTGTTTGAGATTTCTCATGGAGAAGTACAGTAAGTGCCAGCAGCACTCAAAATACGGAAGCATTATGATAAGGACAGTTTGCTCCTCGAGGTCCTTAGGAGCTGCTTCTGACCCCACAGGAGTCATACAAAAAAATGTGTATCCTCTGCCTCAATCCCCTCATCCCTTCCTCAAGAGCAGTTTCTCAGGCATGGAGTATGTGCTCGGCACTGTACTCATTGCCAGAAAGACTCTTCCTCCCCACTTGTCATCAAAGGACTACTTGGGTTGGAGACTGGAAATGAAGAAAGAAAAAGTACTCAGAAGCATTAAGATCGAAAGAGCAGATTATAAGAGTGCTGAGAAGTCCAAGAAGGGAGAGATCAGGGGAGTGGTGGCAAACCTATGGCACACATACTGCGGCAGACTGGTGGTGTCATTGAGAGGTCTGAAAATCTGCCATCACTGGATTAGGGTTCTCTGGAGCCATAAAATAAGGAAGTCTTTGTGGAGTCGAACATTTTGAGCGCCTTCAGGCACTGTGAGAACTCTTTTTGATTCTCTCAGTACTCATAAATACAGTATTATTACTTAGCTCTACCATAGAATGAAAACATAGACTCAGAAGTATTAAGTGATCCTCTAACACCATGGTGCTCAGAAGTGCTAGAATTAGGCCTAATGTGAAGTCTCCAGAGTTTACAGTATACACTGGCTACCTCTCCTTCATCTAAATTCATTTTTTCCTGTTCTGGAATTTACCCAAGACTCATACAGGTGAAAGGACAGACTAGCAATGATTAATCCTAACTGGAGCCAAGTTTACCAGTCCAGGACTGTGTTCTCGGTGAGAGGGAACTTAGTGCTGTGGGGAGGAAGACACGGGGCCAGTCTCACTGCAACAGGGGACCGTGAAGTGTCCTTCACTGCCAGCTCCTTGTGGGCATCTGAAGTCTGCCTTCCTGCTAGGCAGATTCTACCCTGACCTCCACCTTTGTACAGGAATGTGAATGTTTCCCTTCTTTCACTTGATAACCCTTTGAGAATTTGAAGACTGGTCTGATATCTTAAGGATTGCTCTTCTCCAACCAAAGGTGTGGTTTAGGGCAACTTTTTGTAGAAGCAATGTGTATGACTGATTAAAACAGAAAAGAAAGAAAGGAGCCAGCAATACCAGGTGAAGGCCAGGGTCAAGGTCTAGGTAAGAAAGCAAATAGTCTGGCCTGAGGCAATAGAAAAAGAAATGGGCATGAGAAGTCAGTTCCAGATACGGCAGTGATTGGGCTGATAGACCTTGGCACTAGATACATGAGGTAGGAGGAAGGGAAGACTGAAGGATGGCATAGATGCAGGGGTTTTTCCCATTCTGCTCCCCCCTACTTCCCAAGACCCTTAAAAACACATGTTTAGTTTGAGACAGGATGTCACTGAGTTATCTGCGCTGGGCTTGAACCTGTGGCTCCCTGCCTCAGCCTCCCAGAGTGCTACAGTTGCAGGCACTTGCCACCATACCTGGCTTCTCTTCTACTTTGATGCTCACTTTTTCTTTTCCTTCTTGTAGCGTAACCTATGAACTTCAAGTAGGCCTTTCTGCAATGTACTTTTATCTATCTATCCCTCAGCTCTTGGCTGGAAGCCACAGAAGCGTGATTTAAAAATAAAGGGAAAAAGAAAGTCACTGCTTCTCTGTGGAAGGAGCAGAATGAACTTTTGGGTATGTTTAAGCAGGCTTAAATGATATATGATTGTAATCCAGTATCTCTTCATCCTCTTGGCTTCCTTTTCCCTTGAATGTTTTGACTCAGAGTTTGCCTGGGTGTGGTGGAGCTGTCCATGAAAGCTGCAGACATGTTCTAGGAGCAGGGCCTCATTTCCATTAACTGTGCTTAAAAAAAAAAAAGTTCACAAGCTAGTCCTGTGGGCTGCATATGGCCTGAGGCAAAGCATGTGCATGCAGGAGTGCACGGTCTGGATCACAGAACTGAACCTGGAGGCCAAATTCAGATTAGCCCTAGCAAACTCCGTGGAGGCAGGCGTTAGCTGCTCTAGGAAAATGAGGGTGAACTCCCTAGAAAAAGAGGGACGTGGCCACAGTAATGCTAGTTGCGGGAGATATTGTGTTTTCCTCCAGTATTACTGAAGAATAGTACAAACCCTCCGTTTTGTATCCATAAGGTATAAAGCAGCAGACCGTGCTTGTGCTAATAGAAAACAGCATTTATTTTTCTCTCCATCACCACTGTCATAGCCACATGAACCTCCAGCAGCGACTTCATTCATTAGCATGCTGTTGTCATGGTATGCTAGAAGCTCCAGGGGCTGTCAGCAGCTCATCCAAATGGGTTTAGGAGCACCGCCATTCGCATTCACCATTTGGTCACCTTTCATAGGGCTCCTTTCCCAGGGCCTGAGTCCTCAGGGCTCTCTGAGAGCATTGGAAAGGTGGCTGTCCAGGACCATCAAGTCCAGCAGCCCCTTCCTTAGCACTCGCTCCAGAACCCCCAGTGCACCAGAGGCTGAAGCAGTTAACACAGTTTCACCTGCTGGGTACGGCGCTACCATGCAGCGGTAGACCATAGAAAGTAAACAGCTATGTGAGGGATTTTGATAGCTTTGTGTTAAGCCAAATAAAGGAAAATGTGTTATCTATTTTCTCATAATAAAACATGCATTCTATCTTTCCATTTCTCTAGAAGGTAAAAACTCATAGAGAATTTGCCAAATGTTGAGAAGAATGAGTCGCAATCACCTGGAAGTGACAGATGTGGCCTGCCTTTTCATTCTGGTCAATGGGTTGTCCTCATCCTCACTGACATGGGATTTTCGTTTTTGTTGCGGTTTCTGTCTTACTCCTTTTCACTCAAAACCTATTCATTAAACCAGTACTTTTGGAGTGGCTGTTCATATGGTAGTTACTGCACTTTATGTGTAATTCTGCTGGGAACGAAAGAAGAAGGTCTTGGGGCTGGGGAGATGGCTCAGTGGAATAAGCGCTTACCTGGCAAGTGCAGGGGCCTGAGTTTGACCCCCCCCCAAACAAACAAACAAAAAAGGAGGTTTTGACATTTGTTCAGGATTAGGTTATTGGAGAATGCCATAAATTTTGTTGGCTTTATATTTGAAGTAGCCTCCTTACGACAACCAATTCTTTTTTTTTTTTTTTTTTTGACTATTTTCTTTATTTTTATTATTTTGAGCACATTTTGTCACTAGGACCATGGTGATGAGGGACACATTTCTTACTGGGGTAGAAGGCAGATAACTTGTATCCAGCTCCTAGAACACTGTCCCTTTATGTTGAAATACATTTTTATTTACTCCACACTATTAAAACTGGTTTCTTCCCTTTACACTTCAGACTTGTTTTTTTCTTGAAAGTGTTTGCTTGTGTGATCTGCAGATATCCGTGAAGAGAAGGGTCTTTCTGATCCAGAAATTGATGTCCTTTCTTGGGTTTTATGGGTAGCATTCCTCAGACCCTGGGTGTCTTACTAGTCACTTTTTGGAGGTGTTATTAAAAGTGCCTAAGTTTAGCTATTGCTGGAGTTTGTTGAATATTCTAATGTGCTCCTCTGTTGAGAAATCTGCCTGCCACCCGGTTCTTGGTAATACTGGCCAAGTCTCTGTGTATTTGCTCATTGTCGGAAGGATGTTTTGGGGCATCCTAAAGTATCTCAAGCTGGCTGTGGTCTTTGGTTGCTGCCATACTTGTGTTAATTGGAAGTTTGTAGAATTACTGTTATGTTTAAATCGAGTGGAAATTTTGTTCTTACATAATGGTTGCATTGTTGCCACCTTAATTACTGCTTAGCTTCTTTTGAGTTCTTTGTTAATTGCCAAGCTGTTTTTCCACTGGGAAGCAGAACTGGGTAGGGAAGTTGTATGAAGTTGTGGTTGAGTACAGACTCCAGTCTAAAGGAGGCTGCCTGCCTAGTTGAAATACTAGTTCTGTAATTTGCTGGCTGTGGAACTTTTAGAAGGTTAGTTAACCCATAGGACACTACAAAAAAGAGGCAGAGGTATTATTCCGTAGGCCTGGGAATGAAATAAAACAATTCATGTAAAGGCTTAGTAGTATGATGCCTGGCACATAATGGCTACTAAAAAGTAATTGATAGTGGGGGTTTATTTCTTTTAAGTTATTTAATTTATTTATTCAATACAGGGTCTTACTATGCAGCCTGGACTCCGTGGTCCTTCTGTTTTCAGCTTCCCCAGGCTGGGATTACAGGTGCATGCCACCATGCCCAGTTTGGGGGGATGGCACAGAACATCCAGGATTCAAGGGCCGTTATGGCATGCAGTCCCAGGGATTGAACCTGGGTCCTTGAGTTCTCCAGGAAGGCATTTAGACTGCTGAGCTATCGCCCAAGTCCAATTATTTTTATTTTTGATTGCTGTCTTTTGTTTAAATAATTGAGAATAATTTCTCTAAAAGTTTGACTTAGATTCCCTCTCCCTGCCCCTCCCCTCTCCTCTCCTTTCTGTTACCCTTTCCTTTCCATTTTCCTTTCCATTTTCCTTTCCTTTCCTTTCCTTTCCTTTCCTTTCCTTTCCTTTCCTTACCTTACCTTACCTTACCTTACCTTACCTTACCTTACCTTATCTTACCTTAGTCTCAGCTGGGTATATTATGTTGCTATTGAAGCCAGCTACTGAGTCTTTTTAAAGGAATTCCCATCCTTGGCCATTTTTTCCTATTGTGGATTGCTTTCCCTCACTAGGAAAACTATGTTTTAAATAAATGTAAGAAGGAAAGAAAGGAATGATAGTGGCATTGATGAGAGAAGTTAATCATTATAGAATGGCCTGTGGGCCATGAAATATGCATTTGTTGCCCTGTGTAAGGACTGTTAAGAGTGTATCCCCTCTTACAGATGACAAGGTCAAGGTCTACACATGTTCAGTGATATGTATGCATTGTCAGTAAATGGTAAAGCTGAACTTTGAACCTAAGCAGCAGATTACTACAAATCTATCACCACAAATAGGAAATCAGAAATACAAGCTTTCACAGGGAGAGGGATAAGGTAATGCCCACTGATGGAGAAGCAGCCTGTGCAGCGTTCTAAGATACTGGTTCTATAGCTCTGTTCTTTATGTCTCGAAGTTGTTGTGTCTGCAGAATTCAGGGAGGGAAGAGGCAGAGGTACCTCAGGCTACTTGGAAGAGACCTTGGGGAGTGATAGAATTAGGCAGTGAGTTCAAGTAAAACAGTACAGTTTAGGTAGGAGCAGCACTTTAAAAAAGTTTGCATAACCCTTCATTTGTGTAGATCTTGACCCAAAGTGTGGTGTAGCCAATTACTAATTCAGCAAGGTGTCAGTGAGAAAAGTTAGGTTGTTTCTACCTCATTATTGTTTAACTTATACCTTTAACTTACATGTTTAAGAAGTACCTCTCTGTATTTTCTTATTATGGTTCATATAATGGTAATAAAGGTTACCCGTAGAAAAATTCTGGGAATCCAAAAGACTCTGTATAGTCTCTCTTAATTCTCCATGGAGGTGTAAATTGAATTGGCTCAGCAGTGAACAGAATTTATTGCAAAATCACATCTTAGTACAGAGAAAGCATATGAAGGCTATCTGCACCTTCTTTTAATTTATTAAATTATACTCTTATTGTAGCTTCTGGGTATGGCCTATTAGAATTACAATACCCCATGATTTGTATTAAAAGCCTACTTTCTTGCCATGGTGTTTATCTTCAGGATGGGGCTGTGGTTTGGAGAGAATAGTATTACTTCTCCATCTTTTGCTAGCTGGTTGTACGGGTTAGTGGTGGATACTTCAGGCTGGAATCTGAGGGCCATTCCCACTTTCGTTTTCTCTGATTCAGGGCTAAGTGTTTCTCTACTGATTCATTTGCTCTAGCTGCCTGTAACACCCCACTGCCTTGTCATCATGTCATCCTCACCCTTAACGCACCACCACCGCAATGACTTAGTTATCATGTGGTTTGGAGTTAGGTGCGCAGGCTCTGGAAATGACTGTGGCAGTTCCTGCACACACTTTCCTGTTTGCATCTGGCTTATTGTGACCAAGTAGCCATGCTTCCCCTCAGCCCTCAGTTTTCTCATCTCTGGGACAGGAACAGTCAGGTGGTCTGAACACCCCTGTAGAACGCCTGGCATGCTGTCTGACAGTGGGGAATTATGTCATCATCATTGTTGCTAAGTTATTGTACATGTTGAAACTATTTTTAATGACTCAGAGGTAGACCCTGATAAGATAAATGCATGTAACTTCTATCTTTAGCAACATATGTAGGAAAATAGATATTTGTTGGCCTGGATATTTAGTAGATTTCACATTTTAGTATTTTGCTCCAGCAGAAACTGAAACATACCTATATCAAAGAACGCAAAGCCAAAAGGCTGAAACACTTTAAAGTGGTCAAATCTTGGAGTATTCTAGCTAAGCAAGACAGTTAAACTTAGCTTAAGTTACATATGTTGTTGAGAAAGTAGAAAACTTCAGTCTTCCCAGAAGCCATAATGCAGGCATTGTTTCATGACTTTTGTCCCTTTGAGTTTGATCCTCAAGGTTGGGCTCTGTCCTGTGAAGATGGAACTCAAGAGACACACCTCAGAGCATATGAAGTAACTGTTGATAATTAGACAAAGCTACCATCAAAGAGACCTTTTATTTCAGGATATTGCTGTCACTTCTAAACCCCAGTCTAGTGGAACACTATGTGATCTATGTAAGAAACATTGCCTAGAGCAGACTAACCAGTTCTAAAGGGTGAATTAGATGCCCTTTGCTTCTGCCAATAGAGAAGGTGTTTATAGACCATAATACCAACTACTGGCATGCTAGGTAATTGTGTGAGTTTGCTACTATCTAGACAGGTAAGAAGGGATGAGAATATTCTTGTAGTAGCTAGGATTGTATACCATTTACTAGTTCTTTGTTCTTGGATAAACTGTGAGCCTCAGGATAGCACTAGATTTAACCCATAGGGTGTTACAAGTATTAGATACTGTCATGTGTGGCACTAGATAAGTGCTCAGCAAACAAAGGCACTCCTGCTTAGTGCTGTTGTCATGCCTCCAGCTGGCCTCTGTGATGGTGAGGCCGTCTGTCTTGGGTCATGTAGTCCTGGCAAATACGGCTTATTAGCCTTGTTTCAAACTCATTCTCTTTGGCTCATTTACTCAAATCAGACAGAGATTAATGGCCCAGCCCCCCCTCCCCCCCATTGGGCAGCACATGTTTCTGGCATCTTTGGCTCATTGATTACACCTCTTGAATTCAGGGAATGCTTGGGTGTTCCAGGGAGGGGACTCCTGAGACCCAGGAAACCTTGAAAGAAAGTAATTTGGCATGAACTCACTTCCTAATTAAGAAGGGCTGACAGCCTTGTGTTTTGCTATTCTTTCTTTCTAGATTTTTGCCATTTATAAATAGGAACAAGTTTTTCTTGGACAGAATGTTTGAATTTAATGGGAGAAGTACAGTGATTAAGGATAGCTGAAAAAAATACTTGTCCAAATAGGATCTTTTCCTTTATTTATTTATTTATTTATTTTTTCATTCAACTTTCCAATGCTACTCAATGCCGGTCATTGTGGATCGCTGGTCTGAGCTGTTACCTGGCTGTTGTTTCACTCATGAGTCACAAGGCACTGCAGGCAGGTAATTGCTTCCTGCTTGTCCTCCTCTCCTGCCTCTCTCTTCCTTGCATTGATTGCCAGCCACACTGACCTTCCTCCTTCCCAAAGGCCAAGCCTTTTCCCATCTCAGGTCTCGTGCAAACTCCAGCTCTTCAGAAGAGCTTTCCCCCACATCAGACACATAATACCCGTTTTTTGTTTCAGTTGTACATCAATATTTGAAGATATCATAATTGTACATTTATTTTTCTTCACTAATGAGAAACTTCATAGCTATTGTATTGACCAGTATCCTTGGTACCTAAGGCACTGCCTGGTTATTATAGGTACTCAGTATTTGTTAAATGTATGTGTGAATGAACAAATTTCAAGTAACATTAGGAATTACCCATTCAAGAGTTCTTCAAACTTTTCAAAGCCAGCATCCTGTTGTTTGACAACTGCATGACTAAAACCCATAGAAACAAAAGATAGGGACCTTCTCCCTGCTTCTTTGGGGATACTTGTGCAGGTACTTTGAGGTTCCATTTGAGAACCACAACCTAGTTCAAGTTCTTCATTTATATACATAATAAAGATGCTGCTGAGAGAAAGTAGGCACCTGTATTTTCTATGTTCCAGGCAGAAATTCACACAACTTCTGTGTCAACCTCTTCCTGAACTTTTGGTGCCTTTTGCCTTTCTCTCAAATTCCACGACAGTCAAGCAGTTCTTTTCCCAGTAGTAGAGCCCAAAGTCCTGCATTGGTTCTGTAGTTTCCAAGCATTTCTCTTTCACATGCTCAGCGATGCTCAGAGCAGTCCTGGGAGAGATAGGCAGGATAACCATCACCACCTCCCTTTTGTAGATGAAGAAATAATGTTCAGTCGTATGACGTGACTGGTGGTGAAGTGCAGGCCAGAATCAGAGTCTCTAGAACTTTTGCGTGTTTATTCATCAGAACATCCTGCTTAAGACAAACCTATTTCTTTAATCCAAAGCCTTCTAACCTTCCATCAGTGAGTGCATTTTCAGTCTTCTTTAGAAAGTGAAAAAATATTAACAGTTATTTTCTGTGTTTAGAGTTTTATAATTCAAAGACCTTCTTGGGCAACTACTTCATTTCACAGAGTAGACAATAAAGGCACAGGGAGCGTAGGAACCTTACCCACTGATGTGAGGCAGCTGTGGCAGAGTTGGACCCATTGCCTAACTCCTGGCCAGTCATTTCTATCCATGCTTCCTAGCAGGGAAAAGGTCTTTTTCATACTCAGTGGCTCTCTTTTCAGAGGTAATTCGCGTGGTTCCTTTAGAGGTTAAGTGGCTTTCTGCTCAGAGTGGTTGTCAGAATCACTTGGGGTGGATAAATGATAGATGCTTACGTTGTGGCTATCACTGCTGGGTGGTGAGCCTTTCGTACGGGGCCTCAGCAGGCCGTTTGAATCATTGAAAGCACGGAAAGATTTGCCATCACTACCCTATAGCTTTCAATACCTATAGAATTTTAACTACCAAATAAGGTTTGGGCACTATTTTTTGTCTTTTAAGCAGAAGTTTTGTCTTATTTAATAGTGACAGAGTATCAGGGATAGGCAAACTATAGCTTACTGAACGCATCCAGCACCCCATCGCTTCTGTCTAGTGCATGAGCCATGTGTAGTATATGTGGATTCGCACTTGCAATTCGCTGATTATAAGGAACACGAGCTTTGCACTCCGTTTGAGCTAAGTGGCATCCTCCCTTTAAACAAGCAAACAAAAAGTATTCATCTAATTAGCAGACTTGTATTTCAAAAATTTCCACTATTGTTATATTTAGAATTTTGTCAATTCTGTGAAAATTAATTTTCTCTTGTTATCTAAGAACCTGTGCAATATTGACTTGGCTGTTGGCCTTAACGCCTAAAGTATTTACTCTCTGGCCCTTTGTAGAAATGCTTGCTGACCCATGCAGCAAGCTTTTATATTGATGTACTTTGCTTTTTATTGTATTGGGTTGCTTTTTCTTTTTATGATTCCACAAATCACTTAAGGGTTTTTATTATAAATATAATATTGTCTACTCATAACAAATTTACAGAGGCATATGGAGTAAGAAGTGGCTGAGCTCATTCCCTACCTGCTAAGTCTCCCGGTTTATTTATGTGCCTTTGCCCTGACTTTGTAGCTGTGAGACCTCAGGTAACCTCTCTAAGCCTCGGCTTCTCCAGCTGTGAAACAGTGATAATCACAGCTCCTGCCAGGCAGAATTGTTGTGTAGATTATGTGAGCTCATTTCTGTGAATTGCTTAGCACTTTGCCTCAGTGCACAGTTAATGTGTAATGGTTTATAGCTAATTTTAAAATTCTCTCCTTTTTAATTGTATATACACACAAATTTACTTAGGGGCCAGGGAGATGGCTCAGTAGAATAGTGCTTCCCTGGCAAGTGCAAGGACTTGAGTTCAATCCCTGGTTCTGCAAAAAGAGAGAGAGAAAAAAAAGATTGAATGTGATTTTTTGCAATAAAGTTTTATGGGTGCTGTGTGCACCTTTTTAAGAACAGCTGAAGCACATAGCAGTAAGTGGGTAACTGGTGAAAGGGTTCATATTCTCAGGCCAGAAATCCTCTTTCGTCTCATGGTACACAGTAAGAAAAATGGAAACATAATGGTTTTCTATAGTGAACCTGTAGGGTGCTATGAAATGTACCCAAATAGGGCTGGGGAGATAGCTTGGCGGTCTAAGCACCTGCCTGGCAAACACAGAGACCTGAGTTCAATCTCTGGTATCATGTGCTGTTCTGGCCCTGGAATGCCGGGTGTGCTCTGCCAGCCCCTGAAACTGGGCATGGTGGCACGCCTGTAATCCCAGTGCTGGGGAGGCTGAGACAGGAGGATCACTAGGAGTCTGAACTGTGTAGTGAAACCCTGTATCCAATAAAGGAATAAAAATAAATAAAACGTACCCAAATAATATTTTATTTTCTGTTTTGTAGGTCTACAACTCGAACAAAGACAGTCAGAGCGAAGGGAGTAAGTATGATGTTTTGGTACTTTTGTATAACCAGGGTGGGGGAATGGGGTTTCAGAAGGTGCTCCTCCAGAGACCAGCCACCAGGAGGCGCTGTGGGCATGTTGAGTCAGCACTTGCACTAAATATTTCATGTGATGCTTGCACCCTGGCTTTCCTCTGGACTTCAGAGGCCGCTCACTGAGCAGACTGGCAAGATCACCAAGGTCATGACGACTTACGTTTGAATCACACTTCACATAGCATCCTTGTGTATTATCTCAATTAATCTCATGTCTTAAAACTGTAGTTCTACTTACTACTTAAAGTCACTTAATCCAGCAATACCTGAAGGGCCTTATGCTGTGGCAAAGCCAAAGTTGCCCTCGTCTCCTACACAGCCTGGCCAGAAGACTGGAAAGGAAGCAACGGTGACTGCTTACTGTTTTCTTTGGAGTTTTAAGAGTTGAGATGGTGAATACATACTGCTCCTCTATGGTAGAATTGCCCCTGAGCAGCCTCCTTGGAGTGGCGAGCACATTACCCTGCTGCAGGTTCAGAATGCTCAAGTGAGTCATTTTCAAGACCACTGTATCCTTGTAAAGGTGATGCAATTAAAATCAAACTCCTGCTCATGAAGAGTTTGGACTGATTATGTCCTTGGTGCATATAAGAAAAAACAAATTTCTTCTAGGCTGTTACTAAATTACAAAGGAAATCCCATCCCCTGGCTTCAGATTTTCTTTGTGAAATCCATTTGGAGAAAAAGCCAGAACTGCCCCTACAATGAATTTCAGTAATATCATGAAAGTCAGTAGAACTGGGCCTCTCTAGAGGGACAAAGGATGAGCTAGCTTTCTAGCTTTCTCTGTCTTTCTTTTTTCTCCCTTCCCCTCTTCCCTCTCTCTTCCTTTCTCTTCCTTCAAGCCATTATATAACATAATTTTTTCCCTTTTATTTTTCTCTAAAATACATATTTTACCAAGGGCTGGCCAGATAGCTCTATGGATTAAAGCACCTGCTTAGGCAGATACAGAGGGGCCAGGTTCTATCCCAGGCATGCCATGCCATGCCAGCCCCACCTGGCCCTAAGGGTGCACTGAGACATCAGTTGAGACTGGGTGTGGTGGTGCACGCCTATAATCCCAGCACTTGGGAGGCTGAAAACAGGAGGATCACTAGGAGTCCGAACTGTGTAGTGAGACCCTGTAGTCCCTGTACTAAATACAAAATACATACATACATACATATATACATATATACATATTTTACCAGGAGTATAAAATGTTATGTAGGGCCGGCCAGATACCTCAGCGGATTAAAGTACCTGCTTAGGCAGACACAGGGACCGGGGTTTGATCCCTGGCATGCCATGCTAGCCCCACCCCCGGGGTGCTGTGAGACTTCTATTGTGACTGGGCATGGTGGTGCATGCCTATAATCCCAGCACTTGGGAGGCTAAAAACAGGAGGATCACTAGGAGTCTGAGCTATGTAATGAGAACCTGTACCAAATGCATAAAATGTAAAGGCGGTGGGGGAAGGAAATTTAAAACGCCTCTGGAATGTTAAAAAAATGTTACGTAGTTTGGGGTCACAGTTACTGATAGGCTAGAAGGCCTTTGTGACTGGAAATAGAATTACCTCCTCAAGAATTGAATAAGAAAAATAACTTTGAGCATATATTCAAGGAAACAAGTAACTCTGTACCCCTAATCAGGAAAGATTGTTTTAGAGCCTCTGCAGTCAGCTCTGGCATACTTAGCCAGAAGCAACTGTACAGCAGTGAGGAAATATGGGGCTGCAGCAGAACTCATAGGAAGAGAAAGAGCTGAAGACACAGTCTTGCAAATAGGCCAGTTCTAGGACACAGGAGCCGGGAGCCAAGGAAAAGGATCTTCTGGGTAATATTGTGGTCTTTGCCTCACCTGTCAGAAGATTTCACTTGTCAGGAAAGTTACCATCAAGTTGGTCAGGCTTGGGCCCACCCTCAGGAAACAGCTCACCATGCCTGGCAGTTTTAAGAGTGTGGAGCAGGGTCGTTTCCCAGAGGGAAGTTTTAGAAGTTACAAGGACAAGAGAGATGGATGCCAAGTGGAGTAAACAGAAGACCATACAAGGCTTCATCTCTATATGGGATCCAAGAGCTGTGGGGAATGGGAGCAAGTGAATGGAGGCTCTCGGCCAGTTCACCTGTGGCTTTTGGCTTTGCTGTAACTTTTGGATCTGCTTCTCCCTGCTTAAGTGCCGATGGTTGGAAAGATTCTGTGTGAGACGATTCTTTTGGTGGGTATGTCATTTGGTTCTGTCATTTGTATAAGGCATATTTTGGAATATGTTTTGGGAATTTTTAAAAGGGGATTATCTCTTGCCCCAACAGTTTGCCACAACGTGCAACATATTTTTGCAATAAAGAAGTTAATTGGAGCATTGGTAATAACAGTAAAGAAATGGAGATAATATAAATATCCAGGAGAGAGCAGGTTAAGTAAATTCTTTAACCTTTAAAGAACAAGGGAGGTAATTGATGTATATGAAGAGAGGTGCCACAATATGATAATTGGATTTTTTAAAAAAAATTGGTAATAGAAGAGTGTTACAGTAAAATTTTCAGACTCACTGAGATATTTGATATAAAAAAGTCAGGATATATTTATCATCCTTGAAGGATGGATTATTGAAAGCCATTGGAACTCTACATTAACTATTTCTCTGCAGTATGCATTATCTACAATGAGCATTTTATAGTACTAGCTATTAATATATAGCATTAAACGACCATCTACTATGTGTCAGGCACTAGGGGTGTATTGCATGCATTAGCATATTTACTCCTTATGACACCTTGTGAGATGGAGATTTTTGCACTGCTTTGTAGATGAGGAAATAGAGGCTAGTAAGCTCAAGGGACACAATATAATCTAAGTTTTGTATGGTCCCAAAGGATATTCCACCTCCGGTGAAATTGAGCTAGTTCCCTGGCTTTGTTCATCTGTTTATTGCCTATTCATGTCCCTTGCTCATTTTCCACACCAGTTGACATCTCTTTTTGTTGATTATCTTGTCATCTATGAAAATTATATGTAATGCTCTTAGTTGTTGGTAAAATTACATTTTTGCATATTCACATCTTCTTTCTTCCTTGCTTTCCAGTTTATAATTTTCAGGTTATATTTTGTAGAAAGCCTTTTTGACTTATATTGCAAAGATAGGTGAATACATTTTCTTCTAGTATTTTTCACATTCCCCTCCCCTCCCCCCC
>NDGN011420267.1:0-13487 GCA_002564285.1 Tympanoctomys barrerae
AATAGTAGTGGGTTATCTGTAGGACTGGCAATGTCAGAAGTTGTTGACTTGAACCTTTTACAGTTAAGCATATTAATATAGCTTTACTTTTTATACCTCATTTTTTATACTTTTCTGCTAGATGGTTAAGATCCAGATAAAGCAAGACCTATATAACAAGAAATATAACTTTTGTATCTGACAAGGTCAGTCAAATCCCCAGTGGAAAAGCCGAGTAATATAGGGAAAAGGGGAATGGAGTAGAATGCTGCAGGTTGTCCAAGACTCAGGAGTGAGTGGGTGAGAACAGGGGCTAAGAGATCCAGGCGGCTCCGCTGTCTGACTCCGCACAGTTCAAGATCTGTGCCACACTCTAAGAGCAAACAAAAGTCTATATTCTCAGAATCATCTCCTATGTCCCAGAAGAAAATGGTCTTCCCCTTTCTTCTGGAGATAACATAGATTTTTCCTACTTTTAAAATTTTATGTTTCTCAACACTGTTCTCAAAACTTAGGATAGTTTGCTACCAAAATTGTGTAGTCCCACATTTGATCCTATTATTGTGAAGTCCCTCAGTGCCTTTCCATTTAATTTGGAAGCACAAGGTAAACTTACTACGACGCCATAGTCCCAGTTCATCTCTCCATGAACTGAAGCCCACTAAGTTCCCTTGCCTCACTGCTGGCCACCTGAGTAGGCTCCAGTCCCATTGGCTATTTTGCCTTCTCTACCCATGTGACGTTCTCACCACCATCATGACTTTGATTTACCACAAGTCATTGTTTATACTGCTTTCTCACACTTAACTCTCAACTTTTGTAAGTATGCCACCAACTGGCTTTAAGGCTAACACGAGAGAAGTTGGTAAATATCTTCCCATTGAACCAATGAATGAGCAAAGCAGATTTATACAAAGATGGCAAAATGGCACCCAGTAAGCTTATACTTTAAGCAGTTTTCTTTATATAATATTTCTGTTTTTCATTGAATGTAATCATGCAATTGTGTTGTAGAAAAATGGTGAGCGCCCTTCAGGTTCGTCGTTGCCTCTCATCCTCCCAATGACTTAAAGGCAGATGTTACTTTTCCATTTTACAGAGTAGAGGATGGCGGCTAATATTTTCTTGTCAACATAGCTTCTATAGACAGAGATGCAAAGTGAGTATGTTCTAAACAGTGTTAAGTAAATGCTTAATATATATAAGTAACCTTCAGAACTGATGAAAAGAACACAAAAGAAAAATAAAACAAACTCACCTGGTACATATTCAAGCTTAATTAAAATTAAGGTAAATATTACATATTACATAAAAAGTGCTAATTTTTATGGTACCATATGTGAAAATTTAACAGAAAAGCACACACAAAACATTATATTGAAATTTAGATGTGCATATGTACAGGTATACATTTTTTGTAATCATTTATACTAGCATCTGCTGGGTGAGAAAACTATTTTCTTTAAATCCAATGTTTAAGTCCAATGTGTAACAACAATATATCATATGTGGCATTCTTTGTGACAAATGCTCCATGAGGATTTATTAAATGGGTATTTGAATTAATGCAGCAGCCTTAGTTGATTTGGAAGCTGTGATATTTTATAAATATTTGATCATGTTGGCTTGCTGAGCATTGATATAAAGTTCAGAGCACAGGTAATGCAATTATGGGCAGTTTCATGTGTTCATACATTTCAGGGCCCACACAAATCTCCACGCACTGAATGGGGCTAGCTATTTGGCATTCATGTGTTCTCAAATCTTTCTTGATCTCCCCTCTTGCATTCATATTATCCAGAACCACAGTTTGTATCCTGGGTCAGGGCTTCCTGACCACCTTCTAGATTACTATGCTTTCCAGGTACTTTTCTGTGACGTTACACAACATCACTCTTGGTCAGCAATGAGTACTGTTAGGTTAGACCTTCATTTACAAGCTCTAGTGTTGAGCTCCAGTTTCAATGAATGGGGATTCAACATTTTGGGTACCTGTTACCTACAGAATTTCATTATTCTATATTTTGCAAGAAAAATCACAATAAGTGAATTAAAATTTTAAAGAGAAAAATACATTTTGTGAGAAAAATAGATAAGGAACAAAGATAAATATGATCCTAAAAATAGGTACTCAGTATCATGCGTAGTGATACTGGATACTTGGATAGAGAAAGGCTTATTCCATGTTGGGGAAATAGTGAAGAAGCAAAATGGCTGGATCTTGAGACACTTAGAATCAAAGCTCTAGGAAGGAAAACATAGCTTTTTTTTTTTTTTTTTTTAAGAATAACAAATTCATGTGACTGGAATTGAGGAGTGGTGACAGGAAACAGAGACAAGTAGCATTGAAAATGTAAGTCGGGTTGGCAATAGCAAACTGTTGCTTCTAAGCTCTAGTCAGGGTGGGAATTAATGAATAAAAAACTTGGATTGGAGAGAGCTATGAGCAGAATTAAGTCCTAGGTGATTCTGCGTCTCTCTTGTGAATAGAGAGGAAGTGAGGGAAATTAAATAATATATGGATTAGGAATGCATTAGAGTAATCTGGGCCCAAGACTTACCTGGTAGGGGAGATATAATAATGTAGAATAATCTGGGCCCACGTTCACTGTAAATTGGCAACCAATCCCATGGTGCGACTTTTGACTTCTGTGTGCATGTGTTTGGGGAGGAAGCAAACTATCGTAAAAAGTTGAATTTATTCCTTATATGAGAAGTTGAAAACTTCCATATTTCTAAACTTTAAAAAAAATTCATCTTGAAATAGGTTAAGACTTACAAGAAGTTAAAAAAAATGATATAAAGAGTTCCTGTGCTCTTTCATTGATCTTGTCCACGTGGTTAAGTCATATGTGCCCAGATTTTACACTGACTTGACACTAGACTCATAAGTCAGGAACAGACCCGATTCCAATTCTACTGATGTCCACGCACACTTGGTGTGTGGTGCAGTTTCAGTGCCACAGTGAAGATGCAGGGCTGTTCTTTCCCCATAGAAAACCCTCTCCTGTTCCCCCTTAATGTTCACTCCCAGACCTAGGCAACCCCTTAAATATGTTCTCTTACTAAAATTCCATAAATCTTCTTCACTTTTACTTTGACAACAGTATACACTCATAAAGTGAGTCTTTTCATATGTAAAGGATTGAAATTTTTTTTCTTTTCATTTAGCCAAGTGATCCTCAGATCTGTCCAATTTGTGCTCATCAGTATCTTATTCTCATTAGCCAATTATGAAAGATCGAAGACTGGGACATATAAGGCTTACTTGTGCATGGCACAGTCCCCTGATGCTTTGTAGAAAACTGACCCTGTGGCAGCGAGCTCCCTAGGTTTCCCCTCTTGTTTTCCTGTATCTCAACCTGACTGGGCCCTGAGGACATTTTTGTCTGTAAGCCTCCGCAGTGGTGAACATTTCTGTAAGTTGTATTAAGTGAACAGAGTTTTGCAGTTAAGGTTGTGTTTCAGGAGAAGCAAGGGTTCCCTTTTCAGGCAAGTGCAGTAAACACTGTGTTCAATAATAGCACTTGACATCATTTTAAAACCTGAGAGTGCTCTCAGTGAGATGTACGCAGTGTCCCCAACCTTAACAGACTATGGATTATTTTAAAAATGGTTGTGACTACAAAGGGGTTTGCACAGGTATGAACTAGAGGTTTCAGTGGTTGAAGTAAGAGACTGAAAAAGAGAGCCTCCTGCGTTTCATCTTTGTGGATAGAGAAAGAAGGTCAACCCGCAGTGGGCACCTGGCTCAGGCTCCCCTCCACCTCTGTGGCCATCATAACTTGGGGTGCAGGTCCTGTGTGGTTAGCATCTCTTTGGTTCTGCTTGCTTCTCCACCCTAGCCTTCCACACGTCAAGTATGAGCACTTTGTCTGTCAAGGCAATTATTTTGTTTTGAGTTTTAAAATTTCTTTAAAAAAATTAAAACATAGTAAATGATACAGAATTTCACTAAACAAGAGGATCAGAATTCATCCATGGTTGTTATATCACATGGTGTTTTCTTCAAATTAGTTGTTCAGATTATCAGATATAAGCATGCAAAGTTGCAAAAAATTAAAAAGAAATAAAGATTAAGCATTAGCTGTTCCCTTCAGTAGAGAAATCAGCAGTGCAGTTATTGAAGCTAGAAACTGTTCGAAGGGAAGGAACAACTAGAATGAAGGAAAAAAGAAAAGAAAGAAGAAAGGGAAAAAATGCATATATCAATCAAGGCAATTGTTAAATTCAGTTGTTTAGAGCTCAGAATCCCTGATCTGAAAAGTACACCTATGTCAGGGCAGTTATAAACATCATGGTTCTGGAGAATGTGATTGAATGTTTATGAAAAATAAGTTACTGTGAGATGCGTACAAGGAAAACGTACAAGGAAGTATCCAGAAATGTCTATACAGACACATAATCCATTCACACATATTTTAAGCAATGGTAAGTACATTGTTGTGCCTCAGTAGACAAGGAAAATTCCCCTTATTGAGGATGTTCTCTTTTTCTGATTGAACTCTTCTTCCCTTCCCCAGAACCAATGCTGGCCCTGAATGCTGTGTGTGTCATTCATACCTACCAGCTGTAGTCTTACCACCTCCTTCTCAACTGCTGAAAACTATGATTTAACTTTCCTAGTGTTTGAAGGTTTTATAAAATAAATCAAATAACATTCTTGTGTCTTAATCTGCAACTTGCAAACCCAAAACTCAGTAGTGTTCCTGATGTTCGTCTGTATAGTTCATCTCTATTCTTTACCATATTTAATTTTCTGAATAAGTTATTTCATACATTCATCCTATTTTACTGAGACATTTGGATTGATTCCAGGGTTTTTTTTGGGGGGGTTGTCTGTTATTAAAATACTCTTGTAAACATCTATATATATATGTCATCTGGTAGAATCACGTAAGAATTTACAGCCATAATTCCCAGGGAGGTATCTGGACCAGAGTCTACAGGTTTTCAGGAATGTAATTTCTCCAGACCCACCCCAATCTGTTGAATAAGGAGCTCTGAGGGTGAACCCCAAAACCATGTTTAAGTAAGTCTCCCAGGTGTTTTCCATGCATGCTAAAGTTTGAGACCCGCTGCTTCAGGGCACGGGTTTTCTAAATTATCTCATGTACATGTTTTGCTTAATTAGTTAATGCCAACCATTTCCCAAGCGATGGAACCATCGGCATCAAATGAAAGTTAGCATTGTTTTACATCTCAGAAATCTCTCAGCCTCATCTGACTTCTTAATTCTATCAATCTGCTGTGTGAAATGGTACTTTGGTGTGGTTTCAATTTGCATTTTTCTTTTTGCTAATGAGTTGCTTATGTTATGAGACCTTTGAGGTCTTCTTCCTCTGTTCAGCTGTTGTCTAATTTCCTTTTATCTTACCTTTTCATTGAATTGTGCACATATTTTCTATAATCTAGATAAAACTGCTCTGTAATAAAAATGTCTTCTAAAACCTATCAAAGTTTTCTAGGGTTTACTGCAGCTTACGCTGTGTTTAAAGAATCCTTCCCTAATAACAAAGCCATTGAGAAATTGTTTGAAAACTTAAATTGTTTTGTCACTGACATTCTCTTTTTAAGAGTATTTGTGGTTTGTTTTCATTTCCATGATCCTAGGACCAATTGTTCCATGCTGTTAATGGAATAATTTGCCTTTTCTCAGTTACCTACAATTCCCACAGATTCATTCTGTTCATCTTCAGTCTATTTGTCATCCACAGAAACAACTTAGAAGGAGTAAAGGGTGATGTGGGCTCACAGTTTCAGGTGTTCTAGGCATAGTCTCTCTTCATTGCGAACCAGGGGTAGTACAATACATCCAGGCGGTAGAAATTCACAGAGACATTTTATCTTAGAGTGACTCAGCAGCCAGAAGAGACAGGAAGAATCTAGACTTGCGATAGCTCTTACAAGGTCAAGTATTCAGTGATTCAACTTCCTCCTGTCAGGCTCCACTTCTAAAAGTTCTACTTCATCCCAGTAGTACCATGAGCTGGAAATAAATCCTTCAACACATGGACCTCTGGGGGTATTCATGAATCACAGGCCAGCAACCGTGCATCTACTTTCCACGTATGGGCAGACTTCTCCATTGGTAGCGTGTCTGTCTCTGTACCAGTGTTACACAAGTTGTCATTTAGCGTTAGCCTTGCTTTCCCTGACTTACGTTTTAGGACCACCTAAGAAATGCTGCTTTGTTTTTTTCTCTGCCATATTAGATGTAGAACTAACCTTTTCTGTTCCACAAAGACAGAATAAGATAGAGGTGGAAAGTAAGTGGTGGAGCCATTGAGTAATATATGTAATGTCTAATGTTAGAACCACAATACTGCAAAAATGAATAAAATGAAAAAAAAATCAGATCGAGTAAATAAAATATTGAAAGTAACTCAGGTTCAAAATTAGAATTCTTTAAATTAATGTATACCTGCACCAGTTTATAGGCTTTTTCTGTCTTTTATGTTTTAAATTATTTCCCTATATAAAAATCAGGCTTCAGTTTTTCTCTAAGTCAGTGGCTGTTTAGATTTGCAAACACATTTTTTTCTATTTGAAGTTCTTTATATATGTCTATGAGGGTCTTTTGGATATAATCACTCCTAGCCAGTGTTTCCCTGAAAATGAGTTTGTGCAACTCTTCTTTAAAGACAATTTGTTACATACAATATTATAAATTGAATTTCTGAAAAATTATGTATGTTACATTATTCTTCTATATTTTTGTGTCCCTTTTCACACTTAGCTATAACAGCATTCAAACTACTTCTATTAAAAGAGGAATTATGTCTTCTTTCACTTTCGTTATTCCTTGGGCTCTTTATAATTCTACTGGAATATTTTCAAGCCTGGGTTCTTCGTCATTTGTCCTGACAAGAACTTTTATCATTTATTGGGTGGAAGTGTTTCTCCCTATATTAATATCTTGCCATATTTCTACAAAGCTCCCAGGCATTTTCATTTTCACATATTGTGTCTTCCTTGTTCTCTCCTTAGCCATCTATCCCTACCACAAATATCTGTCACACATAAAATTGTCCTTATTTCTGTCTCCCATGTCTCTTGACCCAACTTACATATTTATATCTTTGTCTCTGGACTACATTTGGAGGTATTTCTCTGGAATTATCTTTCAGTTCACTAATTTTCTCTCCTCCTACTTTTAGTCAGCTTAGTGTATCTTCTGTGTTTAAACTTATACTTCCTCCTTTGAATGTTCCTCACCAATAACTTAGGCCAGATTCCGCAGGCCATCTTTAAATCACTGTTTCACCCTCTCCACTTTGGTGATACTCCTTTAGCAAAGTCTCAAGTAATCATGGCTCAAGGGAAATACGTTGAGTTCCCCTTGACAGATCTATTAGATCTGTAATGTAATTTACTTTATACTTTCCTAGCCTAGTACCAACAATTTGAAAGTTTTTCTTTCAAACTTCTAATATGTTTTCATAATGACTATGATTAACACAAGTGTGTAGTGCTACCCCAACACCTCCATATCTGTCACCCTATTCAACATCTATGCCAACATCTTCTTTCTGACGTATACTAGGAGAGGGTCTGCATTGTTGCTATGGTCCACCCTCCACTTTTACACAGACATTCATCCTTTCCACTGTATTGAGATTATTGCTTCACCTCTTTTGCTGTCTTTTAAATCATCATTTTGTTCAGATTCTCCTAGATCATTGCCATATGCCCTTCCAATACCTTTCTGTTTTTCTACTCTTCCTGCCATGTAGCCTGCTAGTATTCTTTTTCCACAAAGACCTCTAATGGGCACATCAGACTGCACACACACCTGCTCTTTCAACTCACTTCATCTCAGTGAATGGATAAATCATGCTTTAGTTTTTGCATCCCATACTTTGCCGTTCTCCCTGGTCACTCCCTTTGTATCTTCTCCTTGTCCAAAATGTCTGCAAATTCCACAATACCTACTTTCTAAATATTCAAAAATGATCATTTTCCATGTAATAAATTACCAGGAGGATGGTTCCCAGAGTTAACTGTCATGGGCCAATTGCTATGTGTTTGTACATGAAATGTTTTTTCTCCTTATTTTGTCATGGTCTGTTCTCCTGAAGCACCCAGAATGACCCTTGAAAATGAGACAGATCCTGTTGTTTGGCTTACAACCCCTAATGTTCTGACTTCTCCCTTTCAAGAAGTCAAACTTCTTGTGGCCTTCCCCATCTCCTTCTCCTTGCTCACTTTCTTTCCCATCTTCTTGCTCTTTCTGCTTCAGACCCAGGGTCCATGCCATCCTTTGAGTATGCTGCAAGATTGTGTGCTGCCAAATCTGGACCTTGATCTGGCCGTTCCTTCTGCTGGGGTCCTCTTCACCTGGATACCATGCTTCCTTATGGCCTGGCCTCTCATCCGCTCTTCACATCAAGGCCTTTGTGGCCACCCATTCCCAGTCACACAGCAAGCCCAGTGCCTGGCATTCTCTTCTTTCCATCTCTAATTCTGTTTTGCTTTGTGTTGTATTATGTTGCACTGTGTAGTGATAGATCTTACCACCAGGTGTGTAAGGGACCTTTTACCTATGAAGTGTGATCAAAAGACATGATTAATGTGTAAATAGAACATGTCATAATAAAAGACACATTGCCATTAATCCCTCTCAAACAATTCCTCATTGCTTTGATTACCCTTCTTCTATCATTCTTGCCACTTTCTGAAACAGTTCCACAATTCCTTTCCTGCGGGTGTCTTTTCGTGCCTGCTTCAATATGCTGAATCACCTCGAAATGCTTATGGAAATTTCTGTCTGATAAATATGTTATGGAATATCCTCATCCGCCTTGTTCGCTTCTTGGGACTGTGCAACTTCTGGCTCCTCCCAAAAGTCAAAATGACCATGAAAGATAAATATTTTGGACCAACCCGGAACACTGAAGCTGCCACCACAGCATGGTTACGGCACCAGGAAAGAGGACTTCCAGCTCAGCTACCGAAAGTGGCAAGAAGGATGGTACACTTGTGCTTGAGATGAGCTGGGGCATTTTGTGTGCCTAACGGTGATGTATCTTCTACTCTAACAAATCAAAAAAATTTAAACATTCGCTGACACTTAGGGTCGCACGTCTATTTATCTTCCCTATCTAGTTCTCAATCACCAAGTACAATGTAAACTTCATGAAGATTTGATTGTTGTGTTTGTATCTTCCTTTGGTTTCTTTCCTCATGGCTCATCCTTGATATTACACAAATAAGTGGTAAATAGGAAATTGATAATGAATTTGTGCAGGAAATTAGCTAGTGACAGAAGGATTGTGGGTTGTTCAGAGTAGGGTGGGAGGAAGGATCTCTTCAAACATGGAGGAATACTCAAGCCATGGAGAGTGTTCCTTGGTAAATCAGAGAAGGGTATGTTCACAAGTGAAGTCCTGTATATCCTTTTTTTGTCTTAAGTTTTGTTCACGATACATGCAGACTTTTTAGGAACATAGAATACATGGTGTGATTTGCTGATGAAATCCAACCAAGATAAGCCACTTAATAATATTGGCTGACTTGAACTATGAGGATTAGATGTTCCAGTGTAATAATTTAAGGAGAAACGGAACTTATTTAATTTTGAGACAGGGTCTCTATATGCAGTTCCAGTAGGCCTTGTGCTCACTTTGTAGCTCCCAGGCTGGTCTTAAACGCACAGCAATCCTCCTGTCTCAACCTCCTGAGTGCTGGAATTGCAGGCATGAGTCACCACATCTAGGGTTTTGGAGTGGCATGGCATGCAGGGCTGGGGATCAAACTCAGGTCCTTGTGCTTGCTGGGTAGGTGCTCATGCCTCTGAGCTAGCTCCCCGGGCCCTGGAACATTTTATGTGCAGTCCTGGAAGTTGAATCCAGAATCTATGCACCAAACTATATCTCCCACATTTGATTCTGTTTTAGAAAATTTGGAGACAGTCTCCCTAAATTTCCCAGGCTATGTTTGAGCTTACCATTCTCTCTCAGCCTTCCAAAGTCCTAGGGTTACAGGTATGCACCATCACACCTTGCTAGAAGTGGAATCTTTTAATCAGATGATAGATATAAGAACTGGTGGTGTTTTGAATTTTCTATTTTGCTTTGATATGGTGTTATACAATGTGATTTTATACTAATTGAGAAAAATAAAGGTAAATTTTCTTAAGCAGGGGCTACATACTGAATATTTAACTTAGAAATGAATGTGTTAAATGAAAAGGATTTTTCTTTCTCTTTATGTAAATCTGGGCTTTTGGGGAACAGAATTACCATAACTTCATTTAACCTTTACCCAGTATTTTTATTCTAAGACAGTCCTGCGGGGCTGGGGATATGCTTAGTGGTATAATGTTTGCCTAGAATGTGCAAGATGTTGCATTTGAGCCCAACACCACATAAACAAAAAGAAAACAAGTAAATTAGTCATATATTCATGGATTTTTTTCCTCAAATAACTATACTCAGGGGAATTTTTCAGAAAGATTGCATTTTAAAAGAGGTTGTTTTCAAACATCTAGATTTTATCTTTGTTGTAACAAATGAACTAATTTATATAATATTTTGAAAGAAGGTTTATATGTGATTCTCTCCATGTATGTGGTATGTTTGTTATGCTTGCTAATTTTGGGGGGAGTGTCACAAGGGCCACTCTAACAATATTTTCACAGAATATTAGGTCCTTGTTCAGAAATTTCTGGAGGAAACAGCCTCTAGTGCTCTTGAATATCATTTGAAAGCATTAGGCTGTGAAACAGCAAAGCTTTGAACTAGATCACAGCAGCTAGCCCTTCCTTGGGTGTCCTAGGATGCTCCGGATTCAGAGTGACCTAGCAGTCTAGGAAGGGTGGATTTGGAGTTGTTCACATAAAAAGGTGGATATTGTTTTTCCTCTTCTTTTCCTTTAGAATTCAGCTTTTATTTTAGAGTGCATAAATGGGTACTATAACAGAAAGCATGTTTTTCACTGGGTGAAATTACCTTTCTATGTAAATTGTCCTCTGATTTTCTACCACAAACAAACCTTCTCTTCCCTCCCCTCCCCTCCCCCCTCCTCTCTCCTTCACTCTCCTCTTCTGTCTCCTTTCTTCAGTTTTTTTTTTCTCTTCTTTCTCTTTTATTATATACTTTTTAAAATTAAAGCACTGAAAATTAGAATAACAATTTTAGGTCACCTAGTCAACCTGACCAATGTTGCCTTGAAATGTTCTACTCTAAGAATAATCATATTATTTGGATCCCCAAATTTCTGTGGCATGCTGAGTCACTGTGACACCTTGCTTCACAAACTCAATTCTCTTCCTGATTCTGAGTGCAAACAAAACTGCATGAGAACCGAATCAAATTTTCCTAAGAGTCAACATTGAGCCCAAGCATTGAATTTGGGTAGATTCTCATACAACTAGGTTAGTAACCAGAATCCTTGAGAGGATCAAGCTGAGGAACCAATGTATTCATGAATTATTAATATAAATATACCAAATTATGTGTACCCAAAATAGGTGTTTTTTTAATTGCTCAATTTCTGTTAATGTGACTATCATCAACCAAGTGTAGACCACAAAATGAAAACTATTCTCATTATAATCCTTTTTTTTTTTTTTTGCCTTTTTTTAAGGAAATGCAATGTTTTTGAGGGTTATTCAGGAATTGGATTCTTATAATTGGGCTACTTTTAAAATTTGAATGCACTTCAATGGTCAGAAAGGTAGAATCTTAAAATAATTTTAAATGAGGAGAGTCAAAAGTATTTATGTCATTAGTCATGCCATTGCACTTTGTATTAACAACTTTGCACTCACGACTTTGAAGGGGAAGCATCCCCAGGTAAATAGGGTCGATCCTAGGGTGGCTGGTGGGCATCTTAGCGGGCATGTTGGTGGATTACTTAGTTACAGATTCTCTCATCATGAAAACTGATAGACATACACAGAATCATTTTTTTAAAGATTCTGTGACAAGAGATAAAATCCTCCTCATGCCATTCCTACACAGACAATGCCTAGAAGAGGATTTGCATGTGAGATTTGTCCTGGCATCTGTGGTGACAGAGAACAAGTTCTCCAATCACAGCTAAGTGGGATACTCTTTCTAAGGTACTAGATCTTCAGAATTTTCTCCAGAAAACCCACCCACAAAATTTCTAACTCATTTTCTCTCTCATGAGATTTAGTGTATATTTAGCATGTCTTAACAAAAGGTATAGGAAATGAATTTTAGAACAGAAAGTGAAGAAATAGGTTTTTTTTTTTTTGTTTTTTTGCTGAAAGTTTAAAACAATTTGTGAAGGTTATACTGTGAGGGAAGCTGCAGATCTGGTCACCTCACCAGCTGTGTCACAGAAGATACCAAGGAGACCCGCGAGATGCATCACGTTGTCAATACTTTATACCACCAGTCCTTCAATTTCAGCATTTATCAATTATAGCTACATAACATAGTGGCCTTAATTTGAATTTTCCTGATGATTAAGCACATTGCATGTCTTTGCTTGTACCTTTAGGAGTTCAAATAGTTCTGTGTTTGTACATTTGAAAATGTTGTCAAATGTTTTGCTCCTTTTTATTGAGTTGTCTTATCAAGGTAAAAGAGTTGCTTATATATTCTAGATATGTATTTCTTTTCAGTACATCTTTTCATGCATGTGGTCAGTGTTTCATTCACAGTGCTAGGAAGCTAATGTATTTTGGATTTTTTCTGTATTTTTTAGGGAAGGGTCTACGGGGTGTTCATAGTCTCACTACTAGATTAGACATGTAGTGATCCGCCTTTAAGCCTCCCGCGAGGTGGGGTTACAGGTGTGTGCTACCATGCCCAATCTAGAATTTTCTATGTGTGTTAGCAAGATGACATTCAACATTTTCACATGAAGGATTTTTGCATTTGAGATGTTTGGATTCAAGATTTGAGCATGTGCATGCAGTGAGAATATCTTGTTCTTCTTAGTATGCCTTTTCTTTTAATTGTGTCCTCTAAAGAGTACAATGGACCTTTAATAATATAATTTATTTCTATTTTTATAGTTCTCTTTGTTCTTTTTGTGTTGTAAGAAACCTTTGCCCATTTCAGGATAGCAAATATTTTTCTCTAAGGTTTTTTTTTCCTACTATTATAAAGTTTTGGCTTTTGCATTTGAATCTTTAGCTAGTCACAATTAAATTTAATATGATATATAACATTCTCTGACTTTCTACGTATACATATATGTGGAATGATTGTTGAAAAGATTTTCATTTTGGCCATTGAGTTACATTAGCATCTTCATGAAACAAAATCAGCTGCCTACATGTACAAAGGGCATTTATGGTCTCTTGTTTCTTTTATGTAGAAGTATCTTTTCACCCACGCCACACTGTGTTCACTGTTATAGTTTAGAATACTATGAAACTAGGTAATGCATAATTACTTGTCAAATTGATTTGATTATTCTATATCATTTGCATTGCTAAATAAAGTTTAGAATTGGCTTGCCAATTGTTATGGTTTGTGTCTAGTTGACCCCCCAAAGCCTCATGCAGTCATGGGGTGGGGACTTCT
>NDGN011420273.1:1101-11317 GCA_002564285.1 Tympanoctomys barrerae
AAAAAAAAAAAAAAAAAAAAAAAGATGCTAAACTTGAACTTTGTCACCCTTGAAGAACTGGTTGTCATTATCAGCTGGTATTTGTATATCATAGGTAATTGTAATACTTGATTCTTCCTTTCATGCTTTAAAAGTTAATTTCTGGGCTGGCCAGATAGCTCAGCAGACTAAAGAGCCTGCTTAGGCAGAGTGCAGTGGTCCGGGTTCGATACCCGGCCAGGGCATGCTGAGATGGCGACTGAGACTGGGCATGGTGTCGCGCGCCTGTAATCCCAACACTTGGGAGGCTGAAAACAGGAGAACCACTACAAGCCCAATCTACACAGTGAGACCCTGTAGATCCTGTACACCCTATCCTAAACTCATTTTTAACAAAGTTAATTTCTAAATATGTTTGATATTATAAACATGTTCAAAGCACTTTTTAAAGTAGGTAGAATATAATTTATAGACTTTAAGCAAATATGTCATGCAGTTTAAAAGATATATAGCAGGGGCCAGGGAGATAGCTCAGTAGAATAAGTGCTTGCCTGGCAAGCACAAGGGCCTGAGTTCAATCCCCGGTTCCACAAAAAAAAAAAAAAAGTATATAGAAATATACTTGGTTTAGATTTTCTTTTTCTTTTTTTTTTTCTGTACCTCAGGGAAGGGTCTACAGAGTGTTCAGGGTCTCACTACTACATCAGACTTGTAGTGCTTCTGTTTACAGCCTCCCAAGTGCTGGAATTACTGGCATGCGCCACCGTACCCAGTCTCAATCGCTATCTCAGCGTGCCTGGGGACAGGGCCAGCACAGCAGGCCCAGGGATTGAATACCTGGCCCCTGCATCTGCTTGCAGGTGCTTTAATCCACTAGGCTATTTGGCCTGCTCTGGTTTAGATTTTCATCAATGTAGCACACCAAGTTCCACTTAGTATTATGTATCTGAGCCTTAGAAAGACATGTAATTAGTTCAAATTCAAACTTTACATTTTTTTCTGTATCTGACTTTGACATACAGTTCAGGAAGAATAGAAGACTTCACCATGCATGTGATTGCCTTTAGTATCTTATTCATTGCCAACTCCATTAAAATTTGTACAAATCTTGTTTCAACACATAAACCCTAAGGATTGAAAAGATAGAAGGCCTAAGGGGTACAGTTGGATAGAAGACAAAACTTCTAATTGGTTAGTGTAGTAGGATATCTGAGGTTGACAAATTAATTGAATATTTCAAAATAGGTAATGAAGAATTTTCAGTTTTCCCAACACAAAGGAATGATAAATGTCCTACCATATGAGGTGGATATGCCCGTTACCCTGATCTGACTACACAGAACATACAGGTATTGAAACGTCACAGCACGATTCATAAATACATAAAGTTACTATGTCACATCCCTGTCATTTGTGTCAAGATGGAAAATAGTATGTTGAGTCAAACAAGTCAGGCACAGAAAAACAAGCATCACATAATCTCAATAATGTGTTGAATAAAAAAAAAGCAAGGAGCCATAAAAGAAGTAAAATGGTGGTCACTGCAGGCCGCAGGGGTGGTGGTGACGTGAGGGAATACTGGTTAGAGGGATTCCAAATATCAACTGGTAAGAATAATCTCAGCCAACAATATATCATTTATTTTAGAATTTTTAAAAATGTAGGCATTCTCACCACAAAAAAAAAAAAAAATAGCGGATGAGGTCAAATGTTAAGTAGCTTGATGTAGCTGTTCAATTGTGTAGGTGTATATATGATATATATATATATAAAATCTTAAGACACTTTGTGTCTCATAAGTAGATACATTTACTTGCTGATAAAAATAAATTTTGGTAGAGAGTGGGGGTGCACTCTGGAAGCTGAGGCAGGATCACTGAGAATTTGGGCCAGCCTGGGCTATGTAGTGAGTTCAAGGCCTGGCTAACTGATCTTGATTTTTCATTTTTAGAACTGCTTAAATGAAAGATCTTTTTAATTCAAAATAGTCCTTTTGTGTTAGATATGAATATTTATATTTCCTAACTGGAGGACTAGATCTACGTGTTAGCTTTACACCCCTCCCGGACCCCCTTGCTGGCCAATGTCTTTCCTATATCATGCTGTTCCTCTTTTTGGTTTTCAAGTGTCTGTGAACTAGATCACCGTGGTGGTGCCCAGAGGGAGAGAGAGAGTAATCCCAGCACAGAGGGCAGGGGAGGCAGGATTTCAAGTTCACACCTGGCCTAGGCAACTTAGTGAGGTCCTATCTCAAAGTTTAAGAAAACAAGGCTGGAGTTGCAGCTCAGTGCAAAGGCCCCGGGTTCACCCAGTACAAAACAACAAAAAACAATTAAAAAAAAACACCTCAGGTCCAATTCTTACTAGTCAATCACCCTGAGGTACAGCACTTATGTAATTATTTATATGTTCAATGCCCGACATTTCCTACCAGGCTGTAAGTTTCATCAAAGCCAGGCCTGTAACGGTAGCTCTTAGCTCAATCAATACCTTAACACAGGCGAGCATGGTGGTGCACACCTGTAATCCCAGCACTTTTGGGAGGCCGAGTCAGTAGGATTGCTGCAAGTTTGAGGCCAGTTTGAGTACACAGTGAGACCTTGTCTCAAAAAAACACAGAAAACAACAATAAAATGACTATTTCCCTTTGGGGTGTATTTTAATTTCATACTAGAATGAGTTGGATGTCTTCTTTTGCAGCAAAACCAAAAGAATATTTAATCTCTCTTTTGGAACGTCTGAGAATTGCAAAAATCACTGGCGTTGCGTTTCCTTTCTTCGTGGATAGCTCGAACATTGTGGCTATGTTTGACATGATGGACCCCTCGGGCAAAGGCACCATATCATTTTCTCAGTATAAAGAAGGTCAGTGTACACATTGAAGTCCTATGGGGTCACTCCATGAGTTTTTCTCACTGAGAACAATCCCCACTTTATAAAGGTTCCATTCTTCTCACTCTAACTTTTACAGCCCTGAAAAACCTAGGTCTGTGCACTGCAGATGAAGTCTTTAACGACGATGGACATAGAATAACTCTGGATAAATTCAGGGAAGAAGTGTAAGTTTATTTTTTAAATGAATATTTTAGAAGCATGCCATGACTCAAGTATTATTAATACCAGTGCAAACAGGTTCCTACCTTTTGAGAGAAACATTCCATTACCTTGAAACTTTCAGCTACTAGAAACCACTAGTCCTACTAGGGAGACAAAGGGGACAGGGAAGGGAGAGGAAATGGTGAAGTTAGAAGTTTTTTTTTTTTTCTTTGTCTTTTTGAGATAGGATCTCACTGTGCAGTTTGTTTGTTTATTTATTTATTTATTTATTTATTTATGTATGTATTTGTATTTTAGGGAAGGGTCCACAGGGAGTTCAGGGTCTTACTACTAGATCGGACTTGGTGCTTCTGTTTATAGCCTCCCAAGTGCTGGGATTACAGGCACGCGCCACCACGTCCAGTCTCATTCACCGTCTCAGCACACCCCAGGGGCAGGGGTGGCATGGCAGGCCTGGGGATTGAACCCTTGGCCCCCGTGCCTCCTTGCAGGCACTTTAATCCACTGAGCTATTTGGCCAGCCCTTCACTGTGCAGTTCAGACTGAACTTGAACTCACTTTGTAATCTGGACTGGCCTCAAATTCAAAATGATCTTCCTGCTTCAGCCTCCTGAGTGCTGGGATTACAGGCATGTGCCGCCTAGCTGAGCTCTAGAAGTTTCTTTTCTCAGTGAGAAACCCCAACACTTCTCTAAGAATGAGGTGAAGAACCTGATTTGGTAAAACTACCTAAAAAGCTTTGGATTCCACACATTGATGCAAAAGTCTGTGTAAAATATACAGTAGTGGGATGTATCTCAAAATATTTCCTCTGCATCACTGCCAAGTCAGTTTATCAACAGTAGAGTTTATTATAGGCTGCCTGATCATTTTAGATTTGATTTGGGGTTTTTTGTTGTTTTTAGTTTTTGAGATAGTGTCTTCTCTGTAGCCCAGGCTGGCTTCAAACACATGGTGATCCTCCTGCCTCAGCATCCTGAGAGCTAGGATTACAGGCATGTGCCACTGCACCTGGCTGACATTTTACTTTTTTGGCAGAACCGGGGATTGAACTCAGGCCCTGTGCTTGCCAGGGAAGCACTTATTCTACTGAGCCATCTCCCCAGCCCCCTGACTGAGATTTTAGATTAGAGATATTACAAAATTAAAAGCATTAACTAAATGCTAAATCTGGAAGAAAAAAATAAAATAAAATTTGATAGTTGTGGAAAGCCTTGATTTCATTTAGCTCAAATTGCTTGAGTTTTATTCTGAGGATTAATCAAAAAATCATTATTTAATATATCCCAAGTCCAAGGAATATTACAAAAAGGAAAGTTAAGATTTTTTCTGGAGCCAGCCAGATAGCTCAGGGGACTGAAGTGCCTGCTCGGGCAGGCACAGAGACCGGGGTTTGATCCCCAGCGTGCAGTGCTGGCCCCATCCACGGAGTGCGCTGAGCCAGTGAGTGAGACTGGGCGTGGTGGTGTGCACCTGTAAGCCCCGCGCTTGGGAGGCTGAAAACAGGAGGATCACTACAGTCTGATCTGTGTAGTGAGACCCTGTACATAAAAAAAAAAAAAAGATTTTTGTCTCATCAGTTATGTAAATATTAAACAAAACTGTTTAATTACAGTCCTTACCACAGGGAAGCACAGTGCTACACCCTGGATGCTTCATCCTGAGGTAATGCTGCTCCTCTGAAGGGCAGTAGGAAGCATTTGAAAGGAAGAGCGTTCAGGTGGAAGCCTCGCTTACTCACCATTTCATGTTTTCTTATAGACAGTGAATTCCTCACCTGGTACAACTTAAGTACACTTAAGTACTTTAAAACATTTTATTGGCTGTATTTATTATCTTAATAGGCTTTCCTTAAATTAGCACAGGAGCCTAAAAGTTGGATATAATTTATCTTTGTTCTAATATTTCTTTTAACATATGTAGCCATTATATTTATAAATAGAAAATTGAGTTTTCATAGTTTCTGAGATTTCTGTTTTTTTTCAATTTTCTTAGGAATGCAAGGACTTGGAAAATATGGAAGGCATTTTAGTAACACCATAAATCCAAGCAAATAAATGATTCTACAAAATTTTCATTTATCCAGTTTTGTTAATTCACAACTGTATTACACAACTTGAAATCCAACTGCCTTTTTGTTTAAAAAAAAGAAACACCTCTGAAAGCTCTGTCATCTCCCTGTGTTGGGCCAGTTTGTCCTCAAATTGAGTAAAATCTCCACGTCTCGTTGAGCCAGTTTATAAATGCCAACTTCATTCAGTGCTGCCGTGGCCGAGGGTTGACCTGAAGCCGACTGTAGCACGTCCTTCAGAAGCAACGCGGAGCCCACGTTTAAGTTCAGAACGAGGCAGGCTTCCTTCACACTGTGGAAGAGGAGAAGGAACGGGGAGCAGGTGGGGAGAGGGAGTGGAAAGGAAAAACCTGCTGTCCATCAAGTCTGTATTTCAGCAGGAGAAACTGCACCGCTTTCCTGCACTGCTGGCTGCAAATCCTCTACAAAAGCTGTTTATGGGCCGAGCATCTGGCTCCTGACAGGGTGATGACAGACACGGGTCATAGTTCCCCAGGTCGTGCCATCATGACAGCAGCACTGCGCTCAACAGGAACCCGCGAGTTCTCTAACTACAATGCTTGATACTGACTTTAGGTAGATCAGGACACGGGAAAGGGAAGAAGAAGAAAATGAAAGCAGCAGGAAGGCAGACTGCTAAGGCAAACTGAAAAGCCATGTCTTTATGAAATCCGTCAACTTAAGCCTTCATTTAAAAATTTTTTTAAATGTTTCATAATATCACAAATTATGTAATACAAATTTTAAATCAAATTCTGAAAATATTTCTAAGTTGTTCTCATATACACTTAAAATGATACCTACAACCAAAGCTAGTATCAAATGTATAAGAAAACCAGCTTTCTTCAGGTTTGGTCAATTGTTAGGTACTGAATGTACCTGTAATGTCTTATATTTATTGGAGGTGGAGACTGTACCTGCTTTCATTTTCTTTCTCTGGTAGTAAGCAATAGCATAAAACCAAATGCGAGAAAACAAAGCTCATATATGATTTACACCCAGCTCTGTCAACTTTGAGGTGACGTCACACCTTATATTATTTGCTTTCCCTATTGTTCTCTATGCAGTAGGTAACACAGTGACCACTTTAAGATTTTATTTAATCGGCCGGGGATGTAGCTCAGTGGCACAGTGCCTGCCTGGCAAGTCCTGAGTTTGACTTCCAGTACAAATAAATAAATAATAAATAAATAAAAATAAAAATTTTATTTAATCTTAATCCCCACAAACATCCAGGGACTGCTGAGGCTGTTCAAGAACCAAATCTCCTCTTATACTCTGACACGTGGATATTAATTGTTAAGTATTAAACTTACTGTTTAAAATAATTTTCTGGCCTCTTGCAATAGTGAGAAAACAGGGGGAAAAGATTCCGAGTCATATCAAACTGTAGCTGGGCTGCTCCACCTTCATTGAAGTGATTTGCAAGAATGACCTGAAACCGAGAGCAGTGTCTGTGACAGTGGCTGTCCTCTCCCGCCCCTGAGCCACCCCGTCTCACTCACCTCCTGATATATGTACACATCCAGCTTCTCCACCAGCATCTGCCAGAACATTTTAAACAAGGAGAAGCACAGCTGCTGCTCCAGTTGCAGCAAACGGTCCCGTAACGTAAGCAGAAAGGGGCAAGCCGAGCTGGAAAGCGACATCACCGCCTGTTCTGACTGGGATGGCAAGCACAGCCACCTGCAAACAAACATTCATCGCCACCAGAAAAATGTTCATCTCCTTCTATCTTTAGTAAAAGGCAAAAGATTTATACAATCTGAAGAGAAACTAGAGTATAACAATTTTTTTGTGTGTAACCAGGGATTGAACTCAGGCCCTGGTGCTTGTGAGGCAAACGCTTATTCTACTGAGCCATCTCCCCAGCCCTTATTTTTAGACTTTTAACAAATCACTTTTGTTACATGCCTATGGTCCCCCAGCACTCTGAAGGCTGAGGGAGGAGGATCACTGTGAGTTCAAAGCCAGCAAGGGCTACATAGTGGGACTCTGTCTCTAAAAAATGTTTTAAAATTCATTTTAAATGTAGGCGGAAGAAAGGATTGCAAATTGATCCCAGCCGGGGAAACGTAGTGAGACCCTGTCCAAAAATAAAGAGCTGATGGATAGCATAATAGCATCTCACTTGTCTAGCATGTACAAGGTCCTAGGTTCAACCCCCATGGGGAAAACAAAAATCCCCACGTTTTAACACATGCCTTTCTCAAATAAAATTAAAATGTTTAAGACATCAGCTAACTTCATACTTTAATTTTCAGAAAAACAAGGGGTAATACTTCCATGCTGAGTATAACATACATTCTTGGGGAGTTACGATAGCAGAGTGAGCTGTGTGACACAAACATGTACAGGGTACTCCAGGAGCACCTGACTCTGTAGACTAAGTGACGGGCTGGGCCTTGCGGCCCCGGGTCATATGCTGGTGCTCTAGATTTATAACCAGCTGAGGGCCAAACTGCCACATTATTGTGTTTAAGAATGTCCAGCCAACAGCCTGGCATGAGGGCACACACCTATCATCCCAGCACTCAGGAGGATGAAGCAGGAGGATCACTATGAATTGGAGGCCAGCTGGGCTACATAGTGAGCTCAAGGCCAGCCTGAACTACAGTGAGAGCCTGTCGCAAATAAGTAAATAAGTGAATCTAGTAATGAAAATAAATAAATAAAACTTAGAAAGGCCTGAGGAAATAGCTCAGTGGTAGAACACTATGCCTAGTGTATGACGCTTTGGGTTCAATCCAAGGTTCTGGGGACAAAAAAATAAAAATAAAATTTGGAGTGCAAAAAACCAAGCCCCATTCTGTCTAGAAAACTTGGAAAACTGGCTACATGGAGACTATACTGGCATTAAGCATTGGCTTAGAGACCTTTCTTTCTTGTACAGCTTTGCGGCGTCTTTAACTTCTCTAAAAGCGTGATCCACTTGCCGACCCAGCATGTCGTGCTTTAAGCGCTCTAAGAGGCTGACCATGTCGTCGAAGACGGAGCTCTCCATAGAGGCCAGCTGTCCCAGCTGCAGCTTGCTGAGCGTGTTACTCTCCGCCAGCACCTCCAGTGCTGCCTGCTGAAGCTGCAGGAAAAACTGAGAGGAGAATGTGTTGCAGTGGTTACCAACAGCCTGTAGCACCGTGAACTGCCATCCGCTCGCCCACTGTGGTAGACAGCTCAGTGGTTCCAGCAAATCTGTCATCACAAGTTCAGAACATTTCTGTTACCACCAACCTAGTGCCCCTAAAGCCCCCCAGGCTCAATCCACAGCCCCCTGTGCTCTCCCAGCGCTGTCCAGCCCTGTCACCCACTAATCTATTCTCTGTCTCTGGATCTGTCCATCCTGGGCATTTCGTGTGAGTGCAGTCAGATCCTGGCTTACATCAATCAGCACATTTTTTATGAGGCAACATGGATTAATATGTATTTCATTTCCCTTGAATGCCAAAAAGCACTCCACTTCATGGCCTGCCACAGCAATACCAAGGAAGACGCACTGTCCTTTTAAGATCACCGGTGAGCCATGTGGGCCTGGGGCTGCCACTGGCAGTGTCCACAGCCTAGCTAGAATGAGTGTCAGATTATAGAATACCTCAAGTATCCAGCCGTGTGGCTGAGCCCATCTGTTCAGTTCCCCACCCCTCCCACCAATCAAGGCCAGTTTGAATGTGCTTTCTGTCCCCTACACCTGAAGATTCCCAATTCTAAATGATGGCTGGATACTTGAGGTATTCTATAATCTGACAACAGCAGAGAATGAGAAACGAAAGTGAACTCTGCCTGTTTTTTTTTTTTTCCTAATTATGTGATATAAGAGCTTTTTTTAAAAAAAAAAACAAAAACAAACTTACTTAGTTTTGCAGTACTGGGAATTAAACCAAGGGTCTTCAAACTAAACTAAATTTTTAGCCCTTTCTATTTTCCATTTGGAGACAGGGCCAAGCCCTGTCTTGCTGGAATTACTGGTGTGCATCACTATGCCTAATTTTTATTTTTCTGAAACAGGGTCTTGCTCTGTAATCCAGGTTGGCCTTGCACTCATTATATGTAGTCCTGGGTGGTCTCAAGGCTGTCATCCTTCTGTATGAGTCACCCAAGCGCTGGATTAAAGGTATGCATCACCATGCCGGGCAACTTTAATGATTTGCATTTAAAGCATTCGCAAGTTGAAGATGTGAAGCTAATTAAAGAATTTTTGATGTGAAGACTGACTGTATTAGCACCAAAGGAACCATGCTGGGACACAGATTCATTCCCAGTCTTAGGGGAAGCCTGAAATTTGGTTAGTTTTCTTTGTTGATGGTGAACCCAGATAATTCAGCATCATCTTAAGTTTTCTAAGGACAGGGATAATAGATAATTCATTCACACACAGTGACACCAAGTAATGCAGTCACTGATATTCCACAAATCCTTTCAATGAAGCTAAAAGTCTGTCCCTGAATGAGTCTCTTATTAGATCATCTGGCATAAGAATGAAGAATGACATTTGTTTCATTCTACTTTGAAAAAGCTTAGCAGTGTGGGGGCTGAAAGAATAAAGTACTTACTGAAATTAGAAACACTTCACAAAATGAATCAATATATGCAGACTAGCTGGTTTAACACTGATCATTATTAATTTTATGAAATCATTTTATTTTCCTTGCTCAGCAGAATGACAATACACATGTATTTCAGTTTTCATATTTTTATAGAATACTAAATCATTAGCCAGGTGTGGTGGCTCATGCCTATATTGCCAGCACTGAGGGAAACTGAGACTGGAGGATTCCAGGTTCAAATCCTACCTGGGTAATGGAGCTACAAAGGGCTGGGGTGGGGGCTCAGTTCAATGGCTCTGGGTGTGAGCAGTCGGTTTCAGCCACACAGAGTACTACTGGCTGCCAATAACTGGTCATGGTCCCCCCGCCCCGTCATGTTTTAAAGACATTTAATAATTACCAAATGTTAGGGCTGGGCATGGTGGCACAGGCCTGTAATCCTAACATTTGGCAGGTTGCAGGATAGCTGCAGGTTGAAGACCAGCCAGGGCTACCTAGTGAGCGCAAGCCCAGCCTGAACTATATAATAGGTAAGGCTCTATCTCAAAAAGAAAAAAAAAAAAAAAAA